>CAUYRH010031637.1:0-38568 GCA_963574655.1 Perodicticus potto
TTCCAACACAATGGATAACCACAGCGAAAGTCATCACTGAGCTGAAACTTCACACCCACTGGAGCAGCACAGGGAAAGGCCTCACTGAGCTGCCACTTCACACCCACTGGAGCAGCACAGGGAAAGGTCTCACTGAGCTACCACTTCCTGATCCCTAGGATAGCCACATATAGAAAAGACAGATCATAAAAAGTGTTGGAGAACATACAAGGAAAGAGAATCCTCACACATTATTGTCCAGAACAATAAAATCATGCAGCCACTTTGCAGTACACTTGGTATTCTTTAAAATATCTAATATGAGATATCATATGACCTAGCAATTCCCACTCCTAGGTATCTGTGCAGAAATAACTAAGGCACACTGGCACACACACTTACAAACTGTTCATGCAAATGTTCATAGCAATATTATTTGGAATACCCCAAATTTGGCAACAACTCAAATGCTCATGAACTGATGAGTGACTGAAGCAAATGTTCTATGTGAAGGTCTGACAGTCAAGTTCATGAACTCTTCCAAGAAAATGTGCTGCGAACTTCATTGCTGAATATCACTATAGTCACTTTCTAAGTACTCTACCCAGGAAGCTGTGCCCTGATGCCATGCTTAACCCACACTTCAAAGCAATTTTGAAACTTTTTCTGGAATAGGCATCGGAGCTATCATTGTATTGGTTTGACAATTAAGTTCGTGAACATGCTGTCATGTGCTTGTGCTAGAAAACAGCAGCACTGAAGGAACAGCGTGGGGAGGTGTCAGAACCCGGCAGGTCAGGGCCTCGCAGCTGTGTTTGTATTGACCTGTGGTGCTGGTGTGTGTTTCTGTGTGCTGTTCCATGACAGCTTTGAAGGCCGTTCTAGAAAAAGAGTTCCAAAATTGGATGGAGCCTGTGGCTCAAAGGAGTAGGGTGCCGGCCCCATACACCAGAGGTGACAGGTTCAAATCCGGCCCTGGCCAAAAACTGAAAAAAAAAAAAAATTCAAAAATTGCCTTGAAGAGTCGACTAAGCATGGGTGTCAGCGCATAGCTTCAAAAGGTGACTGTAGTGATATTCAGCAATGAGGTATGTAGCACTCTTTCTAGGATGAGTTCATTGACTTGTCAGTCCTCGTATACCTACAATAGAATATTATTTGGCAGTAAAAGGGATATAATACTGAAACATGCTACAGCTGTGACTTTCGACCATGTCCTGAAGCACACTGGTGCACCGTGACAGGCTTTTGGGCGTGCTACCAAAAATTTTAAAGATCATTAATTAAATTATTTTCAAAAGAAGTTCAAAGCACAGCAAGTACATTCTTTTTTTTTTTTAATCTCTTCTTTTTTGATAGATATAATTTAAGAGTGCTGTGGAAATTTAACCGTAGTTTCAAATGTGCCGTGAGATAAGAAAGGTGAATAACACTGGATACAACATAAATGCTAAGTGAAAGAATCTAGATGTAAATGGCCACACTTTATATAATTCCATTTATATAATACAAAATGGCCAGAATAGGCAAATTTATGGAGTAAATTAATTTTTGCAAGGGCTGAGATGAGTGATGAGGAGTCATTATTAATGGATATGGGGTTTCCTTCTATGGTGATAAAAATATTCTAAATTTAGACTGTGATGATGGTTTTATAACTCTCTATATATGCAAGACCATTCACTTGTATACTTAAAATGAGTGGAATTTACGGCAACTGATTACATTTCAAAAACTATTAAGCCATTAGATATTTTAAATGGTGCTGTTTTCAGGGAGGACTGGATGAATAGCATCCCAAAATACTGAAGGAAGTTAAAAATGGAACAAAAACAAACCAGTGGTCTTAGAAGAGCTGAGGAAAATAGAAGAAAGAACAAAATCTTGGAGACTGGGAATATAGCATTCCGATTTTGACGGAGGAAAAGTACTGATTAAAAAAAAAATTATTCCTGACATTAAATTTGATCCGATTCTACAGCAATTTTTGAAAGTTGTGTTGGGGAAGTGATGAATTCAGGCAGAAATACTGCTGAGCGATGAGACTGGGGAGCCTCTCAGTTGGGTGGACTGCGGGGCTGCACCTGTGGTTCCGGGCTGGGGAGCTGAGTGGAGGTCGCCCCCACCCTCACGCACAGTGCACCTGCTGCTGTCTGCAGTGGGACCAGAGAAATCAAGTGAGAAACAGAGTAGGGCTGAAGAGAGAAACTTGAAAAAATTCTACTTTAAACTAAACACAAAACAGCGGAAGACGCAAGGGAGTCTGGGCGTGGTACCCAGAGGGCAGGCGGGGAAGAAACAAGCCCTAGAGTTTCAGAGGTTTCCCAGGGAAAAGAATTCCAGCAAGGCAAGAGTCAGTGTGGCACATATTCCTGAGAGTAAGTAACCTAAGAACTGAATAATGTGCTGAAGGCACATAGATTTATTTGACCATGACATGGTCAATTAAATAAAACCGTGGGGGCAGCAGCTGGCCAGCGAGGCACCCAGGCAGCAGGTGTGCGCGCCGGCGCTGCCCGGGGGTCTGGGGACGCTGTGGTGAGGCCACCGGAAACTCTTCCTGGTTCCTGAGTTCTAAGCTATTTCTATAAAATGAAATGTTATTCTATTTCCTTTTCACATCCACGCTCCAACAAATACACAGGGAGGTTTTCTAGAGCCCTCGTGGACCGTGCTGCTGGCATTGTCCTGATGGCCAATGGAACGGGTGCCTGGTACTCTCAACGTTTTCTGTAACTTTGTGAGGTAGTTTACTGACTACCACTAGTCAGTATCACTACTGGAAAAATCCGCGTTGCTCAGCAAACAAGACCAGTATATATTTCAAAATTGTGAATCAGTAAAAGATCCATTTATAACCCAAGATATAGCAAACAAGACCAGTATATATTTCAAAATTGTGAATCGGTAAAAGATCCATTTATAACCCAAGATATAGCAAAAATTAAAATAAAATATGAATGGTTCTTTGGTATGAATTGAACCTCCACTGAACTGAACTTTAAGAAACTACTGCTTTTCAGGTTTGGGTATAGTGTCTTTGAAAAATATCCACAGTTACTAAAATTGGTTATTAAAATACTCCTCTCCACCTCATATCAGGACAAGGCCTTATTTACATTATCTACTTTAGCCAGAACAATATATTGCAAAAGATTGGATGTAAAACAAATGTCATAATCTAGTTCTGTACTATTAAGCCTGATACTATAGAGATTTGTAAAAATATCGAGCACTAATATTTGGAGGAATAGTCGGATTTCCACTATGCTTTGGAGGTGTAGGTATATTTTATTTTAAAACTGCTTTATGCATGCTAACCAGTAAATTATTTATTGTTGCCACTAAATAAATTTTTGTGAAAAAAATTCAGTTTTAAGTTTTTTTAACTAAATGTGCTTTTTCAAAGTTGTTTTTATGATTCTTTTTTAAACTTCAGAATGCTAGAGGGTATACATGTTTTGCTTGTATACTTCGTTTTGTCAGATTGAGTCAAAGTTATGCATTTAACTGAACTTGAATAAAGGAGCAAGTAAGGAAGAAGGATCCAAAAACACTCCAAAAGAGGAGGAAAGAAACACGAGACGGTTCAATTTCCTAAGAAATGTTACTATTCTGAGCACACCTTGCGCCCAACCCACATGCTGCTTTCCAAATTCCGTTTTCCAAGGGAAGGAGCCAGAGCTCACTGCTGAAGTGTTGAATTCGGTGCTGTCCCAGTAAAAATGCAAGAGGCACGGGTACCTTGTGGTGCCAGGACAGTAAGGAGGTGCTCACAAAAGGATGGGGCTCTTGGAAGGAGACAGGGATCAGCCTGACAGGACTCCCAGAGGCAGGCTGGGAGCAAACTGAGCAATAACAACAACAAAATAACAAAGGCATTGGGAGAAAACCCACAGAGTCCCTAAGTATCCAGGAGTCCATACTGACTTAAATGAGCGATCAAGTAGATAAATAAAGGAAGAAGAAAAAGACTTTTTTTTGAGAAGAATTTTAATTCATAAGTGGAAAAAGAATGAGGGAAATAAAAATCACTGTCTTGAGCAGAAACAATATATTTGCAGAGTTTCCAAGCATCTCCAGCAAGAATATTATTTACAGAAGGACAAATACTTGAGACATGCTTGCCTGTCTGAGTAAGCGAGGGCGGCTCAGTGAGAGAGCTGAGCACGTTCCCAGTCCGTCCGGGCTATTGCACCCGTGAGCCAAACCTCAATTTAGTCATTGGAAAAATCAGACAAGGCAAAATGGAGGGACATTTTACAAAATAATTGACGGGTACGTTTTAGGAGTGTCAAAGTCACAAAGACCCTCCGGCAGATCTTCTTCATCCACAGGAATGTCCATGTCCTGTGACTGTGTTAGATTTCAGGGCTCAAGGGACTTAGCAGATGTGAGATTGTGAGGTCACGAACCTTAAATTGGGCAGGTTATCCTGGATTAGACAGACATGCCCCATCTTGTCCCATGAACCTTTACAAAGACAGAACTTTCTGAACTTGGCAGAAGGCAGCGTGCAAGTGCAGGAGGGGGTAGGAGAGGCTCTGAGGATGAGCAGCATTGGGTGCAATTTTGCTGGGTCTGAAAGGAGAGGCCATTTGCAAGGACCAGAGAGAAGCCACTAGGAATTAAAAACGGCCCCTCTGGAGGCCGGAAACTGGGACCTTAGTCCTGCAACCACAAAGAGCAAGGTGCTGCTAACAGCCAGGATGAGCTTGGTCCAGACCACCATGAGAAAAGCTGGGCCAAACCAAGGCCAGGCCTTTGCCTGGTGAAACACAAAAGCAGAAAATCAGTGGAGACAACTAACACACAGAACAATGAGAAACCAAATCTGTGCTGTTTCAGGGATTAGGACAGTAACGTGTCTAACAGCAGCAACAGAAGGTTAGTGCAGCCAAGACTGGAGGAGGGTGTCAGGAAGGAGGACAGATGTGAGAGCCACGGGCCACTGTGGGACCCGGCCAGAAAAGAGCGTCAGTGGGGAGAATGGTGGGATCTCTGAGCTACACCCTGCTCGGATCTTACAATACGTTAACAACACGCAAGGCTGTGTGAAGGCACACAGGAGCTCTCTGCACTAGTGTCAGCATTTCTGCGACTCGAAAATTGCTCAAAAATTGGCTCGGCGCCTGCAGCTCAAGCAGCTAAGGCGCCAGCCACATATACCTGAGCTGGTGGGTTCGGATCCAGCCTGGGCCCGCCAAACAACAAGGACGACTGCAACCAAAAAATAGCCGGGCATTGTGGCGGGCGCCTGTAGTCCCAGCTTGGGAGGCAGAGGCAGGAGAATCACTTGAGCTCTGGAGGTGGAGGTTGCTGTGAGTTGTGATGCCACAGCACTCTATCCAGAGTGACAACTTGAGGCTCTGTCTCAAAAAAAAAAAAAATTAAATGTTAATCTATTATTGCAAGTCCTATAATCTTCTTGAAAATAGGCACGACCACGGAAACCCTTCCCACCTCTGAATCCCTCGCATTTTCATGCCTCAATTGCACGGTGTCCATTGAAAGAATTTATTATATGAGACAATTTAAAATGAATATTTCAGAGATTCTTAGTTTCTCTGGGTGAAAATATATTATTGTTTTCATGAAAAGCTTCAGAAAACAGGCATGATGGTTTGAAGGCTGCTCTAATATTCTCTTCCTGGTAAGCTCAGCCTTGCTAATCATGCAGACTTCTGTAAAAATGTGTTTTATTTAAATGTCAGGTAGAGATTGCCATTTGGGTAACATATTCAAGGCACCTGCTTCTCTGTAAAGAGAGGTACAGATAACAGCAGTAGATCTGTTATATATTGGTATATTTGGTTTTTCATGCCAAATAAAAGAAAGTGTTAGATAATTTTAAGTACTTAACCACAGATTGCTATCTCTCATTCACAGGGTTTCAATATTAAAGACTTCTCTATTCTAGAAGATCTTCAAAGATTTACTTAAAACAATCAGTTAATATTTACCTAACCTTTACAATTTATTTCATATCATTTATTCAGTGACTAATATTTACCCCAAATCTCCAAAAAACTAAAAGATTAGAGGACAAAAATGATCTAAATCAGTAAAATATTCATGTTATACCACAGATTTTTGAAATGGTTTTACTTGCTATGTTGTAAACTGTAATTTGAATGCTGACTGGCTGATGTCATTTAAGAAGTTATATCCTGCTGGTCTTTCCGGCTGTGGCTGAGACTGGGTGACGTGCTGAGCAGAGACCAGGCCGGGGAAGGTGACCATCTGGGACACACAGGAGCTCTGCCTCCAGGCACATTCTTCAATCTGAGAAGGCTCCTTGAGCACCAAGGATCCAAAGCCAAGGTCAGTGTGGTCACTTCATCTCAATGCTTTACAGCCCACTGAGGAGACCTTCTCACAGGCAGACAATCACACCCAGTGAGACGGGACTGTGACAAGAATTTTAGAAAGACACTGTGGCCACACAGTGCTGAAGGAAGCCATCAAGGAGGTGTCCTGGAAGAGAGGAAACCCAATTGTATCACAGGGTGGCCATCAGTGCTCCACCTGGCAAGGAGGTGAGCACACCCAGGCTGCCTGGGCGGCGGAGCTGGGCAATATCCCCACTCCTGCTCCCAAATGGTCTTTAACGTAGGGTGATAGTACACTTCTGGCTCAGCACAGGGACAGGCCAGAACAGTATTACCTGTGGCCGGCTGCACCTGTGGACTCACCTGGACCTGGGGGTTGAGCTTGTCTACAGCTGATCCCTGGACAGCTATAAAAAAGTTAAAGACACCAAATTATGTAAAATGAGTGGAGATCATGGGGGAATCTCAAGATAAAATATGCATCTATTTCATGTGTCAGACTCAGCACCTAGTGGTGAGGATTTCAACAAGATCAGAGGATCCGTGTGCACTGTGGAGCTAGCCCCACACCAGACCAGAGATCCAAGAAGATCAGAGGATCCGTGTGCACTGTGGATCTAGCCACACACCAGACCAGACATCCAAGAAGATCAGAGGATCCCTGTGCACTGTGGATCTAGCCCCACACCAGACCATACATCCAAGAAGATCAGAGGATCCCTGGGCACTGTGGATCTAGCCACACACCAGACCAGACATTCAAGAAGATCAGAGGATCCGTGTCCACTGTGGATCTAGCCACACACCAGACCAGACCAGACATCCAAGAAGATCAGAGGATCCGTGTGCACTATGAAGCTAGCCACACACCAGACCAGACATGTCCTGAAAGGAAAGGGGGGTTGTGGAATTCCTAAATCTTTACACTGGGCCCACAAAAGTGAAGTCGGAACCTACCTACTGGCTAAAGAAAGACAGACACCATAGATTGGGAGGCGGGAGGAATGTGAGACCTGCAGGGAGAAGGCAGCTGCTCCTGCCAAGGCGTCTGGAGTCCCAGACGGGTCATTATCTGCTGGTTTTACATATTGGTGAACTAGAAAAAGTAATAAATGGAGCAAAGAGTTCCTGTCCTACCCCAAGCTAGGAGTGGTCAGGGACAGAGAAGGAGCAGACAGCGGCCCTCACTGTAGAGCGCCCGGGTACCTCCTCCACCCCTGGCACCATGGTGGCTCCAGTGGCAATCCAGTGGTGCTGAAAATTCACAAAACAGGGAGCCCAGGGCCAAAGAGAAAGGAATCTGGGTTCAGTCCAGCCCAACTACAAGTAAAGAACACAAAAGCAAATAATACCAAGACTGTGATTACCCTGATTAAATTTGTGCTCACACACCAGTGAGTATGGATTTCTCTAGGCATATTTGAAATCTGATTCATACTTGAAAATGTTTCATAAACCTTTTTCAGAATATAAAGTCCTAGTCTTCCAAAATTATCCTAATTTCATGCTTCTCAATTTTAAATGAATAGATTTATCCTATTAAGGTCAGTGAATACTGGTGTATATTAATTTCAAGTTTTCAATTCTATGATTTAAATGAAGCATTAGCAAAGGAAGGGAATTAAGTGAACATTTCAAGCTCATGACATTTCACATGCTTTATTCAAAGGTACCTCTGTTTAACAATGCTGTATCTAAATTACAAATAACAGAAAACCAAAAGATTTCCACCAAAATTTTGGTAACTCCTCTTGGCCTGCCTACCATATGAAAAAGTTCATGCTGGCTAACACAGTTGATTAAAGTACTATGATAATTGTAATTATATTCTCAAGGACTTTAGAATATAACGGGGAAGATAAAATAAAACTCACAATAATATTTACAAATCAAGATTTAATTGAAGACTTATTGTGAAATATTGTCAGTAGGACAAGGAAGGAAATATTTGTTGTGATGGGGACTGTGGTGGTAATGAGAAGACAGCTTGCAGAAGGCTTCAGAGATGTAGTGTTTAGGGTGATCTTTTTTTTTTTTTTTATTTTGAGACAGAGTCTTACTCTGTTGCCTGGGTAGAGTGCCGTGGCATCATAGCTCATGGCAACTTCAAACTCTTGGGCTCAAGTGATCCCCTGGCCTCAGCTTCCTGAGTAGCTGGGTCTTCAGGTGCCCACCACAGGGCCTGGCTAGTTTTTCTATTTTTGGTAGAGATGGGGTCTCACTCTTGCTCAGGTTGTTCTTGAACTCCTGAGCTCAGAAGATTAACCAACCTTGGCCTCCCAGAGTGCATGAGCCACTACTTCTAGCCTTAAGGTGAGCATTGATTAGGGTGTGAATTAGGGAAGAGAAAGGCAGAAACCCGGGCAGTTTCACAAATGTTGAGTAGTCCCACGTGGTTAGGCTGTAAGACCAAGAGGAATTTAAGAGAGAAAATGAAAATGGGGAAAGGTCAAGTTTTGGCAGAATGGATGTCATCATGGGGCAAAACTCACAGGGAAATAAATTAGAGCAGAAACGTGGGGTGTGGGTAGCCGTCTGTTGTTCATCCATCCATTTTGTCTACCAACTAATTGTTCAGACAAACATTGGAAGACAGGAATTCATGGGCAGGATGTCCTGGAAAAACACGATTGCTAAATTTCACACTGGACAAGGGTAAACTAAAGATAACCAAATATATGTCCCATGCCTGAAGGCCTCTGTGTGTTGCATGGTAAATGTGCCTATCTACCCCGATTTACATTGAATTGTCCTGTTCGAGCTTTAGAATTTCCTTCTTCCATCCTCTTCTACTCCTCTCTAGAGTATCTGAAATTGTGAATTGTACCTTTGACACATGAGCCTGGGTGCTGGAGGCCTTCCCCTCCTTGTAGACTGTTTTCTGGATGTGGCTGCTGTGTCCCAGGCCGTGTCTCAGGTGGTAGGTCAGGGTCCACATTCCCACACACCATCCCTTTTTGCCCTCCACCAAGGAGTGGACAGAGCCACTGAGCCAAACTTACTCCTGTAAGTTGGGGTCATAGCACAGGGCGACTGGAAGCTTTGGATTGATCCAAGAGTGTTTAAAAAGAAGGAACTTTTTTCAACACTTGGGCTTCTTTGGCACATATGTGGGCCCCTAATGTTCTCTCCACCAAATGAGAGCACCAAGTTGCTCATAGAATACAAACCAGAGGGAATCAAGTGTGTGTCCCCCTCTTCCTCACACCGCAGCCACCCAGCCCCGCACACATGCAGAGTGTGCACACACATTCACACACACGACATCCAAAGCCTTTGGGACTTTGGAGTCAGCTTGAATCCTGGCCACTCCATGCAAATGAAAGCACCAAACTAGTCCTGTGCCGGTCCCGTGAGGCATTAGAAGTGCAGTCCCCATATTTTTATCATTATCTTGAGTTTTGTGCTTTCATTTGCATGGATAGAATTCTAGGTGGTACTAGGCAGTACCTTTCAATTTGACATTGTTCTGTACTATGAAACATAAATAAACATAAACAAGAGCTGCTGGCTTACTTTTAGAAATGAATGACGATACTTAAGTAACTTATTGACCACCAAAGAGATTTGATAGATCATTCAGAAATGCATAATAAAATATAAGATATAAACAAAAGGACGTAATAAATCATATAGAAGAAAAATAGATATTGAGTGCTAAGATGAGACGTGGTACTTACCTTCAGGCATGGTACTTATATTTGCTTATCTTTAGTTTATCCTTGTCCAATATGAAATTTAGCAATCGTGTTTTTCCAGGACATCCTGCCCATGTATTCCTGTCTTCCAACTGTTTGTCTGAACAGTTATTTGGTAGACAAACTGTCCTCTGGACGACATACAGAGATGCGAATAGAATACAAAAAACTCCCGGGGGCTAAAAATTTACCTCCAGCTCTGTGAGCCACAGAACACGGAGATAATACAGAATGGTAGTGATATTTTACTTCTAAACAGTACGCAGGATGGTGTCATAACTATTACTAATTAATCCCTGATATTAATTCATGAACTGCCTTAAGTCACATGCACGTTTTGATTTGTCCTAACCTGTTTTATTTCTTATTATGTAACATGAAATTAAGGAATCTACCCTATTTTGAATTTGACAATTGGCTTGCATTTAATGGAATGGAACGTGTGAATTATTAAATAGAAAATGTTTCCCATTTTGAAAGGAGAGTCTATCAAAGAGATATAACAGAGAAGTAAACTGTTGTGATTCCAAGTTGGCAAGATAAGACTTTTACTCAAAAACATCAAATGCAATTTCCTTATCCCAGGAGCAACTGACTGAAGCAGCAAATGCTAAGAAAAGTGTTTGTTTGCGTGTTGCTTGTTCACAGTTAAGAACAATTATCCCTTTTCCCAGAGAGCCGAAAGGTGCAGATAAAGAGGGAAGGACCAGGCGGGAACACTACAGGTGACCAGAGCAGGTAGAAAAGTACAGAGCAGAAAAGGACAAGCATTTTTATTTTAATCAAAGCAGGATTACAAGTCAATTGGTCAAAACTATCTAAAATGTACTTTAAAAATCTTTTCTTTCTTTATAACAGTAGTAGTAATAATTAGCATTTAGTGAATGTTTGCTGTGTTTTATAAGCTTTCTCTGAATGAAATGCCAGAGATGAATGCTCTAAGATTCCTGATTAATTCCCGAGGAAGAGGCAGGGGCGAAACATTGCCAAACTTGTGGGAAGTCACACAGGGAAAGGAGAGCAGCCAGGACTCAGAGGAGCGTCTCGCTGGGGGCCCGCTGATCTCAGGCTGGGCAGCTCACTCACTGGGAGGCACAGAGCACTTGGAAGGGAATTTTATCATTTTAAGTAAGGTTTACATATGCTTGAGAAAAGCATAGACATCAGATCATAAAGTCACTTTCAGTATTATACCCTGGGGCACAGTCCCCAGGCTGCTACAGTATCGGCACTGCCATGTTGTTGTGGCTACCTTTGCTGGAACGACCTTGGGAAGCAAGCTGTACAATCCTTGATGAAATTTTAATTTCTATTGTGCTTTTATCATAATTTTAAATGAAAATACTAAAATAGTGTATGATGTAATACACTCACATAAAAGTACTCTTGAAAGGCCCATTTAAAAAAATACTGGTAGAATTCCAGGTAAAATAGGAAGACAGTGTTTTTCCGAAAGATTTCAAAAGGTAACATTACATCAATCTAGGTGGCTTTTCCTGAGGGTTGTCAAGATGAAGAAATAATCCTCATCTGAGGTGGGAGAGAAGATATATTTTATCTGACAGGGTACAATGGGGTCAATATCGATTTAAACAGTAAATTATGCTCTGGCACGAGTCGTGTCTTTTCCCTGAGGGCACGAGTGTTCACCCCAGCATGGGGATACCAGGCAGGCCTGTCTATGGGAGAACTTCAAATTTCTATGAAGCGGCTTCTATTCCTTCTCTTCCTGAGGTGGGCAGATGTCTAGGACTCCCCCTGAGATGCTTGCCCATTGCCCACTGTCCATCTCTTCCTCTGGACTTCCACTTAGTCAACGGGGAGATTGTCTGGGTGGGGCAGGACTAATCAGGAGAGTCCTTTGATACAGAGCCCACTCTGAAGTCGGGACGTGAACATGACAGTGTGAGTGAGAGGACTCTGGACACAGAGGGCAGTCCCTGGCTGACCACTCAAAGACAGCGGGACCTCAGCCACTCAGGCAGAAGGGAACCAGTTCTGCCAGCAACCTGAGGGTCTTGGAAGTGGATCCTTCCTGGTGGAGACTCCAGGTGGGAACACAGCCACCTGTCACCTTGATTTCAACTTTGTGAGGCCCTGACTGGAGGCCCATCTCTCCAGTGCCAGACTTTACCACGGGAGCAGTGAGAACAACAGCTGCGTGTCCAGGTGCTAAGTTTGTGATTATGTGTCAAACAGTAACACAGCCTGGATCGGATTCGCTCAGACAGCTCCACCTTCCTGACCACGTGCTCACCAAGTGTCTTTCCCTGTTGGAACAGAAGGAGCACCCATGGCACAGTGCAAGTCATCTAGTCGCCCCCATTGCTCAGAGGCAGGGCCACTGTGTCTTTCTGTTGTCTCCTGGCCGATGATAAGCCTCCTCCAGCCTGTCTGCGCAGCTGATGAACACTCCTCAGGAGAAGTTCTCTTTGGCTGAGTTGTCCTGTTTTCCGGCTTTCTACGGGGATCAGTTTTATTGTTTTCAGCCACCCAACCTAAACTTGAGTCCACAATCTACACACAAGGACCCAAGATTCTCATACCAGTCCACTTTAGTATTTCTGGACTTGAGGACAATTCTACAGAAGCTGGAGCAAAAGTGCTGATCTCCGAGCTAACAGTGGAGGCTGCAAAACTGGAGCCCCTACCCTGGTCAGGCACGTTTCCTCTCCACAGGAGCCCTCTGAAGTGGGTGTGAGTGTTCGCACTTCACCGAGATGAAGCAGTGAGCAGGAGAGGGCAAGTACCTTGCTTAACACCACCTTTCTAGGGAAAGCATAGTGTGTACTGGCCCCAGATCTGGCTGAGTCCAGCACCTGTGAGTATTCAGTTCTCTAACTGGAAGCATAATTTAAGGTGAGAATATCAGAAAGAGAATTGCGTAATTCACCATCTAAGAGGTAAAAAAGACCTTTCATATTTTCAGGACTCTAAAGAAGATTTCTTTTAGAACCTTAAATTATCACTTCATTGTGTTTTATAGAGACAACATCTAACTCGATTGCCCAAGCTGGTCTCCAACTCCTGAGCTCAAGTGATCACCCTTCCTTGGCCTCCCAAAGTGTGGGGATTACAGGCATGAGCCAGAATACTCAGTTGGAACCTTAAATTTTTGTAAACGCCGAAACTGCAAACTGATTATTAAAATAAGTATATAGACATTTTACACTGAATAAAGTTGCTAACCCAAATATATGTGGAGACTAAAAAGTTGCTTTATAAACATACTTTTGTTTTTGTTCTCAAACTTCTAATACATATCAGGATAAAGGATCAGACTAAAAACAAACAAGAACTCTGAGTTCTCAAAAGTCCTGCCAATATAAGTTTCCAAAATTCTCTTTAATACACTTGACCTTGCAGTCACCTAATATCAGATGAGCACCCCCTGTATTCCATGTGCCATTCTGCAATGTTTGGTATATGTTAAAGTAATTATTGAATATGTATAAATAATGTTCCAAGGTTACAGAGATATTTTTTTCTCTGTTTTCTAAGGACACATTTCATTTTTTGTTCTTGTGGCTGTCCCAAAGCTTATTATGGTTTTATATATTATACACTTTTCAGCCAGAGTTCAAGTTTCCTCAAATGCATCCCTAACACAATCCATCTTCTCTTATTGAAATGTCATCATTTAAAAAATGTTAGCTTCCAACAAAATAGACACAGCACTAGGTATTAAGATCATCAATGGCATTTTTTTTCACTGTTTAATTCAGGGCCCTTTTAGCTTGAAATTATCTAAGATCCAACCCCTGGGTGCTGACATCCTTACATCTCCGTCATCCTCACCTTGTGCTGCCAGCGAACAGGGGCCCTTTCTCTGTGTGTCTGGGGGGTTCTCATCACCAAGTGCTAGATCAAGATGTTACTAACCAAGTCACATCCAACAACACGCCTTAGTTTAAATGCCTTCCTGAAGATCATTTAAACCAGGTGACAACTACACTGGGACTTACGGTGATTACAGCCCAGGTGACTTAAATCTACCTTGCATTTTTACATAATCTGCACTAATCAGTATTATACACCTGGAAACCACTGTGAAATAGGGTAAAAGTCTGAGCTCCCTGCACGTTAAATCTCAAAAATGATTTTTCCAGTAAGTATACTATTGGTTATTTTTTCAATTTAAAAATTAAAAAAAGATTAAATATCTGGGTCTTCACCTAGAATGACCTCACCACCTTCAATGCTCACCTGCTCTGGCAGCCAGTGCCCACACAAATATATAATAAAACCTTCTGAAATGTAGCTACTCTAATGTTTTCTGCTTTCTCAGAAAGTTTTTTGGATGGAAAAAATGTTTTCCAGTATTTATTATGCACCAGGCCTGTGTAAACACCTCACATGTGTAATCAATCTAATTTAATTTTTCACTCACAACAGGATTATGAGTTGGATATCTTTATCACTATTATTGTATATTTTGTTGCCAAATTGGGCAATTGCATCTTCTCTTTGCTTTGTTCACAATAATTTGTAAGTAATTTATGAAACTTACATAAAGATTTGCTTTTTTCCTCTTGGCTTTCACTGACTTTATCAGAGTGGGTCATTTATGTGTGGTGGGTTAGACTAAAGGGTTTTGATATGGCGGGACATAGGCTGCACATAGGTCACTACAAAAATTTTGAAACAGATTGTCTTATGATCCATTGTTTCACTTCCAAGAAACTTGGTCAACAGCATCCTTTCTTCTTTTTTTTTTTTTTGAGACAGAGCCTCAAGCTGTCACCCTGGGTAGAGTGCTGTGGCATCACAGCTCCCAGCAACCTCCAATTCCCGGACTCAAGCGAGTCTCCTGCCTCCACCTCCCAAGTAGCTGGTCTACAGGCGCCCGCCACAACGCCCGGCCATTTTTTGGTTGCACCCGTCATTGTTGTTTGGCGGGTCCGGGCTGGATTCGAACCCGCCAGCTCAGGTGTATGTGGCTGGCGCCTTAGCCCACTGAGCCACAGGCACCGAGCCAACAGCATCCTTTCTGATTCACCTGTGCAAGTTTCAACTTGCTCAGCTTATGGGAGTTGCAGTGAGGACCTCATTTGTTTCCATCTGCTTGAATTTTACATTTCTTGATTTTGTGTATCTCAAAACTTTCGGAATGACCCACATATATATCATCATTCATTAAGGTTCATGTGAATATTGATCATCTGCTTTTAATTCAAAGTCTTTTCACTGCATTAATGTTCACCTTAGTGGGAGAAGTTACTAAATCCGGGCTTGTAATGTCAGACTGAAATCATGACGATTGTCTACGGAGAGCACAGCAGGTGTATTTTGCTGTTTGTATGGGCGTCAAGTCCCTTTGGTCCTCAGCACTGCCTACTTGGCAGCTGAATGCACACTGTACTCTTCACAAACCCTCCGGGTTTTGAGGGCTGGCCTTTGTGTCCTTTCAAACATATTTGATTGGATCACAGAAACTACCGTCTCAGAGTTAAGTTTATTCTCTTTACCTTGATCATAACTTATCTGTGAGAAAATGGGGTGAAAGAATATAAAATGAAAACATCTGTTTTTCTATATCCTTTCAGTACAGATATTGCTATCCTAATAAGATTTTCTAAAGGATACCTTGCAAACCACTAATAGCTTCAACTTGTTAAAATCATAGTCATACCAAATATGAACTTTTGCTTATTTCTTTTTCTTCTTTTTGCAGTTTTTGGCTGGGGCTGGGCTTGAACTAGGCACCTCCAGTCTATGGAGCCCACACCCTACTCCTTGAACCACAGGCACCACCCATTGCTTATTTCTTAAAGCTGAAAATTTTAAGTGGAGCATAATAATTGCTCAGAATACCATTTCTGTTTACATTGCTGATTTGGTTACCTATTACGTGAGACTCAGAAGGAAACATAACCAGAACGTTACCAGGAAAGCAACACAAACAGAACAGATGACAGCAAAGAGCCAGTCTGCTGTTTGTAGCTTTGGTCTCTCACCTGCCCAATTTGCCCTCGAATGTCTTACTATTGACATTTGTTAGTCACTTAGCTCTGGATGAAAGCAATCATCTTAATATCAAATCCAAGGGCAAGGGCAGTGGCATATTTAAGGGTCAAAATTTATATACAGAAGGATTATAGCTACATTTATAAGTCAAAGATTCAAATATGATCTTGTTAGATTTGCTGAAGAATCATGAGATCAAAGACGATTTTGAAACATGGGCTAGGCTCTGAAAATTGGACAACTGACCAGAAAACAGAATGCTAATTTTCATTAAGTGTTCTCACAGCTTTAATTGCATGGCCCTCTTCCCAGCTCCCCCACCTCCAGAGTCTTCCCAACATGATGATCCATCCTCACCGGGCACTCTCTTGTTGTAGCACCTTCTGGGACCACCACCCTGTGACAAAGGTTTCTAATAAATGCATTCTATTTTCATATTCTGACATTTAGATCCTTCAAAATGCATGCTGTTACCATTCCTTGCTTTCTGGAACAAACACAAAAGCCAAATTGGAGAGTTGTTACAGAAAGAGTGCCCCAGCACTGTGGCTTCCATGCTTTGATCTGAGAACTCCGTCACCAGAAATGCCTCCTCACACCATGCCTGTTTGTTGAAACCCTCCATAACCTGGAAGACCTACTTAGACTTGCTAGATTCACAGGGGCCCACACACTTGCTAGATTCCACGGGGACCCCTGCGGCCAGCCCCGCTTCCCTTCAGGTGGAGCCCGCACCTGCCCTGTTGTCCCCCGTGCTCCTGCCCACAACTCCTGATGTGCTGGGAGCTGGTTGAAAGCTGAGATTGTATCCGGACTCATCTTGTGTCCCAGGGGAGTCTGGTGTGGTGTTGCACAGGTAGTAGGACCTCAGAAACCTGTGGGAACTGTGCCCGGGTCCCTGTAACAATTTCTGCGGCTCCTGAGGGTAAACAGTTTCACAGCACAGGAGTTTCTTTCTCGTTAAGTAGTAAGTGCAGTTTGGATCTGCAGAAAGGCACAGGGAAGGGGCACGGCTACAAGTTGTCCACAGTGGTAGAAAATCATCCCTATTGGATGGTCTTTGTCAACCCAGAGAATGTGTCCCTGGAGTGGCAGCTGTCTTTTGTCTCCTATGCAGCACACTGTGAGAAATGCAGCCCATACTGTTCAGTTGTTGCGCCTCTCCTGGTTTCCCTGGTAGGTTTTCCTCTTCACCTATTAAGTGGCTGGAAGCACAGCAGCCGGCAGCTGGGGCTACGCCTTCCCAGCAGCTGCTGGTGCTCAGGGAAGGCACCTGCCCTGGCCAGTGCCCACTACTGCTGAGCCCCTGTGCAACTCAGGACATTGATTATTTTATATGGACAGTGTTTAAGATAACATCTAGTAACTTTACTGTATTTATTCAGTAATTCAAAGCACGGGATAAAAACCCTTTTTATTTTCCGTAGGAATTGAGGCTATTACTCTAAACATGTATGCAGCAGTCTCCCTTACCCTCTTCTGCTAGCTTGGGGGAAGGCAGGCAGACTATTCTATATGGTTCTATACAAAATTACATGTTTCTATTTGTTATTTATTATAGAGCAGTACTCAAAATGCATTTGCTGTTTGGTTGTTATCATCACATTGTTAAATTTATGACATGAACAAATGAACAAACACAAGCCTGCGGGTGCATCGCCGTGAAGTGTAAATGGCCAGGAAGGCCTTCTCTTCAAAGGCCAGCCTCACATTCAGAGCAGCTCTGGGGGAGGGCGCATAAGAGCTGGAGCGCGCATCGGGGCTGGGGCGCGCATCAAGGCTGGAGCGCGCATCGGGGCGGGAGCGCGCATCAAGGCTGGAGCGCGCATCGGGGCGGGAGCGCGCGTCGGGACGGGGGCGCGCATCGGGGCGGGAGCGCGCATCGGGGCGGGAGCGCGCATCAAGGCTGGAGCGCGCATCGGGGCGGGAGCGCTGCCAGACCGGCCGGTGGGGGGAGCGTCCGCCCGGCTCTGGCCACGAAGGCTTCACATCCTGCTGTCCTTTTTGGGATGACAGACTGACAAGGTGATGGTGAAAAATACCATTCTCGCCTGAAGGGTTATTGCTGCCCTTTGTTTTCTCTCGTTTTCAGGAGACGGACAATTTTATATTTTATTTTTGTGAGTTTTTAAAAAGTTTCTTAATTTTGTTTTTTCCCCTATGGTGAGAAAGAATGGCTTTCCTTCTCACTTTTCTAACTGGTTACTGCTCTGATGAATGGCCAGACTCCAAACACAGAACGAGCATGTGTTTGGACAGTACCGAGATGCCTTGAATTCCCGAAAGAAGTTGCAGCTGAGTTAGAAAGTCTGCCCATCAGCATTACCCCCGCAGAGTGGGAGTTTGTGTTTAATAAAGTCCTAGTTTAATTTGAGATAGACGCAGAAAAATGCAATGAACACCACCTCCACAGAGTAAAGTTTCCCAGTGGGTAACCCGGGATGTATGCACAGGTCTTTCTGTGCCGTGAAGGCCGGTGCCCGATTCCCTCGACGCCCAGGCACTGTCTGCGGCTCAGTGCGCCGAGGGAAGTCGACACAGTTCTCAGCACTCCAGGCCCTAAACACAGCTTTGCAGGAAAATAAGAGTAGATGCCTTCTTGATCAAATAAAATTAACGGAGGCAATTAGAACAATACATGAAGCCAGAAAGGTAAGAGATTCCTTAAAATGAACAGCGAGTGCGCTCTGATAAAGGGCAGGGCCTGGTGGGGCTGTTCTTTCTGGCCAAGCAGTGTAAGAAGACAGCCGTTGCCAACTGTGACTCTGGCAGGAAGAAAAATATCAAAATTAAACTTTCTCAAGATTTCAGCGCAATTTCAACACAGCAAACACAACTTACATGTTTGTTTTGGCTCAAAATGAATATTTTCAATATTTTCTGTAAAAATGAATATTTAATTTATTAAAGTCGCAATTTTAAAAACATACTTATTTCAACTTTTAGGTTAAAATCTTATTATTCTAAGTACACACTTAGCAATAAGTTTATACTTATACATCTTATTATTCTAAGAGTAAACTTAGTAAGCTCTAAAATTTGCATGAACTTTATTGTTTTTATAAGCTTAATTATCATTTCACTGCATTTACGAAATATCTGATTTGCTTTCTAAGTTTACCAATTTTATGATTGGTAAAATTTTCTTAGTATTTCAACAAGTCAACATTTAGTCAATTTAACTTTTTATCTCTGGTAAAACATAAGATCTTAAATGTCAAACATTGTGTTATTCTAAATAGTGAAATTGAATATAACCGTTGTATGATTTCAACTTAAAATTGCAACCTCTAGTCAAATTTTAGAATGTACATTCTACATTGGATTTAACGTCTGCTCTTTTTCTTCTCTCATAGTAAAATTTCTATTAAATTTTCAAGTATACAGGACACCACATTTGCATAGATTTGTAAATGCCTACATATTAACACTGTGACTTCACTTCTCTTAAACCTTATATTTGGTGTCCTAAATCTTCCTGGTGTTGTACCCAAATGCTGGTGGAATTACTGAGAATTATGCCAGCACACCAAGTCCAGTTGAGTATTAGGGTCCTTTTATTTAGTTGGCAACGAGAGAGGATTCAGACCCCCAAAAGCTCTTGGCCCAGAGGAGCAGTGTTTTTAGTGGGGGGAGGGGAGGTTCTAAGAGTGAAAAGATTAAGCAAAACTTGCAAGATTAGAGTCTATAGGGAGGGGGTGAGTAGGAACCAAAGGCCTTGAAGAAGAGGAGGTTTTAGAGAGGAGTGGGGGTTTTCAAGGTCTTGCAAGTCTAAACTTATCTTTCTGTTTCTGCAGGGAGTATGTGTTCAGGGCCTGTAACAATATCTGAGGGGAGGGGCATTGGGGGCTGCCAAGTTTTAACCTATGTACAAGATGGAGTCAGGTGGTGCAAATGGAGTTGTTCAGGCGCTACACTGGGACATAACTGACAACTAAAGTCTTGATTAATTGAACTTATGAATCAGAAGTTCTGGCTGAGTTCAGATCTGAAGCTGCAGATCTCCAGGACAAACCTTGTCCCCTCTCAGACTGTGAGTCTCAGGCCATTGCAAGGGTCACCTCTTAGAATGAGGCTGGACCTGTGTGCGCCAGACCTGCTGTCTCTGCATCTGCAAACACCCAGCAACTTTCACTACTGCATCACTGCACCAATCTGTAATCTCCTGTATCTTAAAATACAAGAAGATATGTTCTTTTTTTTTTTTTTTTTGAGACAGAGCCTCAAGCTGTCACCCTGGATAGAGTGCCATGGCATCACAGCTCACAGCAAACTCCAATTCCTGGGCTCAAGTGAGTCTCCTGCCTCCACCTCCCAAGTAGCTGGGACTACAGGCGCCCGCCACAACGCCCGGCCATTTTTTGGTTGCAGCCGTCATTGTTGTTTGGTGGGCCCGGTCTGGATTCGAACCCGCCAGCTCAGGTGTATGTGGCTGGCGTCTTAGCCTGTTGAGCCACAGGTGCCGAGCCAAGAAGATATGTTCTTAATATTCAAATATATTTCCTAATTCTAAAGCCATTTGAACCTGGTAGAGCTATTTAATAAATCCTAAGTGATCCTGAAAAGAAATGTTGATCATATTGAAGAAATGTCACACAGAATTCTGTTACTTTAGTTGGTAGGGATGGGGGCCCCAAATCTTTGTGATTTCACACTTGCCCAGGCTGGTCCTAGGCGTCAGGGACCTCTTTTGCTCAGACCTGCTACAAGGAAGGAAAATGCCTGCCAACCAGGAGCTCAGGGAATACGTGGTTTCTGCACAAACTGAGCAGCTTTCCTCACTGGAAGCCATTCAAACAGAAAGACTCTCTAAATAAACATGTCCTTAAGACACAGTTCAAAGAAAGAACTTAAGAAATAAATGTCTCTGTATTGTGTAAACACTAGGACAGTGGCACAGTTACATAGTCAGAAGCTACTTTGCCATTGTTTCATAAAGGGTTATTTTTCTCAGGGCCTGAGTGAAATGGAAGGTAGAGAAATTATTGAAATTCTCCAAGAAGCTAGTGTTATGTAAACACGGGCACATCAGAATGCCAGGGCAGTAATTTTAAATGAGACTAAAATTGTCACAGGAGCAGAATTTCTCCAGGGTGCAGGATCAGCTCATTTTTACATTCTAAATACATATACTTGAAAAAAAATTCATATTCAGATAATGGACTGGTTAATATAGATTTAGCAAAAATAGATTTCATAAGAGATTCTGAATGTTCAGTCACAGCATAAAGATATTCCAACACGAAACCTCTTGCACAGAGGTCAAAAAAGGACAAGCTCTTAGGTGCGGGATGGGCAGCTTCACACAGGAGGCACCTTTGATTTGCTCACCTCCTTATCTCCATTTCTGTGGCTTAAACCAGATCTGCTCTTGGTGGGGATGTACTAAGTTTTTACACAATAATATCATTGACCAGTAAGTGATTACTTTTCTAGCTAAATATATTGGTTAGTGACTAGATGTGTTAGTGATTTGATCAGGTTACAGGTAACTTTTTCAGGCCTGAGAATCATTCTGGCTCTTGAAGATAATTGTATATTTTCCATTGGATGGACTTTTATATTGACTCTCATCCATTTATATATAGAAACAGGGTCTTCCTATCAGCCAGAGTATTGAGAACACTCAATATCACTAAGTATTGAGAACAGGGTTTGAGCTCTCCTTGGGTTTCAGCTGTGAACAAGACCAGGTTCCTTCTTGGTTGAAGGATGTAGATAAAATCAAACACACACACAAACATATCGGATAATTTAAGATTCCTACCACTGAATGGCCCTCAGTGGGAAGCTCTAATTGTACCGATGAGATGTCTTAGCTGAATTCTAACTAACAAGTTATTGTAAAGTTTAGCTTTGAGGTAAAAATGTGCTTTTCTATGATTCTAAGTTTTTACAGAAAGTATGTGCAAGGTGTACATATATGTGAAAATACATCTGCTCACATACCTTTCAGTATTACAGCAATAAGTTAAATTCTTAATTAAAATGTCATTGTATGCTTCAATTTTAACAATATTTTACTTTATTTTGGGCAATTAAAAATTATATCTGCTTATTTAATGAAAAAATAGATTTTAAAATACTTAACTGTGACGTATAGAAAGCTTTCTTCCTGACATCAGAACTAGATAAGAAACCCCCTCTACCACTGTGTTCACTCAAAATGTACAGAAGATGGTGGTTGATATAAGAAGGCAAGAATAACAAAACACAAATAGTGAAAAGAAAGAAAGAAGGCTATCATGTTTTTCAGACATTATGTTATCGTCTGAACACAGAAAATCTATAAAGATTTACATAAAATAGATATTATTTCCTCACAAATGACTTTATAGGATCAATACAACTCCAGAGAAAACCCAAGGAAGTTTTCCTGTTTTTAATTGAATATTTGCAATTTTATTCTAAAATGCATGTAAACATGTAGATGGCAATAATAGGCAGGGACAAGCCAATCTCGTGGGGAACAAACTGGGAGACTTGCACTAGCGTAGTAACAGCCCTCAGAATTGCATAATTCATTTATTGCGGCTCATACTCCATACATGCCTACATGATATATTTGTATCAGAACAGTGGAAACACCTTGTCACAGTTGATTGAGGTTGTCCTCTTGACTGGAGTAAGGGATGCTCCGATAGATGGTAAAGCATTATTAATTCTCAGCGCTTCCATAGACACTGAGCCCATTCCCATTCTGCTGAAAGAGAAACCCATTGTGCTTATGATTGAAATCTTGGGCTGTCCCAGGGGTGACTGAGAGGGTGTTTCCAGAGGAGACTGGCCTGTGAGTTAGGAGACTGAGTGGCAAATATCCAACGTAGGCGAGCACTGGAGGCAAGTGGAGGAATAGACAGAGTAGAAAGATGGCAGAAGAGGGGACTCCTGCTCTCTCTTCTACAGCTGGGACTCCATGCATCTGCCCTTTCACAGACAAATCAAATCTCCAGGTTCCATGGCCTTTGAATTCTGGGACTCACACCGACCCCACCCCCCACCTCCCCCATCCCCACCAGGCTCTTGGGCTGTCCTTTAGCCTCAGACTGAGAGGTACACCATTGGTTTTCTTATTTTTTCAGTGGTTCACCAATTTGTAGATGGTCTGTCATGGGACTTCTGAGTAATCAGGAGAGGCAATTCCCCCAATAAATCTCTTCGTACGCATGCACACACACACACACACACACACAGGGGTTTCTCGTAAGTTCTATCTCTCTAGAGAACTCTGACTAAAACATACTACATAAAACTAACTCAATGTTTTATTCTAATTCCTGATATGTTTAAGTGGCATTTTATCAAGACTCTGCCTTCTACTGAAGAGTGAGGAAGCACAAAAGAAACTGATGGCCTCATCTCTCCCTTTCCTCCAGCATCGTCACTGGTCAGCACTCACGGTTGGTGAATTCAGGAGCTCCACGTGAGTATGAAAGGTTATGACAGGGTTCCTCGATCATTTGTGTTTCCTCGAGTGCTGTTGCCTCATATCAAGCTCTGGTTCAGACAGAAAGCGTGGCCTCTGTGGGCAGTCAGTGCCCCACTTAGTCGCAGACGTGATGGGCTGGTTTTCCACTTGGTTTGAGTCTCACTCAGTTCTCACAGCTGATGTGTCCCTGTGCTCTGGGGCATCACGAACACTGCATGCAAATGGAACGTTAGGGAGCAGGGGGCATGAATAGTTCATGCGTCTCAAGTCCAAAGAAGAAATAATGAGAATTTCAAGACTGGGATAGCAGCACTGTGGGGTCCTTTGAAGTGGGGGTTCTGTGCAAATGCATACAATACACAGGTCTTGCCATTGTGTTTCATGTTGTTTGAACTGAAGGAATGTCGTAAACTGTCTAAACTTAAAACAGGCAGAGAGGCCTCCAGACCTTCACAAGTCTGTGCAAGGGATACGTTTCTCAAGTTCAAACTATAGTTTCCCCATTTCAGGTCTCATACATCAGCGCAAGTGCACAAGGCATGTTCATACTTCAAACCGATTGCAACTAAGCAATTGAAGAGCTTTCCTTTAACCTTTGTTTTGAAGTTAATCAGAAATGCAAGGGCATGTGAAAGTCCCACAATATCAAGGGAAGAATAATAGAATTCTCTAAATGCTTTCCAAACAATGAATATACTCAATAACAATAAAATACTCATAGGCTGACATCAGTATTTGGCAGTCTGTACCTGTAGGAAAAGACATTTCAGAGATGAAGCCCATAAAATCTCCTCCAGGTCAGCATTAACAGATAAATATTTGCAATTGATTCTAAGAATAAAGCACACTAACTTTTAATCACAATTAAGTGAAATAACATACCCCAACAAATTCCATTTTTCTTATCAGCTGACCTATATTACAAAAAGGTGTACTTAATTTTTATTTTTATTTTATTAATAAATATATAAGTACCTACATAATATTCTTATCTTATTTCTTGGCCTAGGGAGTATATGTTTGTACATTTTCTGTCTGGTTCTTCAATGACTGTCAATCTTGAGACTAGAAGACTATCACTAGCCCCAGCTTTCAAATTCTAGTTATGTGATGGTGGTGTATAAATTTGTTTGTAACTCTAACCTCTCTTCTGAGATGTAACCTTTTATACATGCCCTACCTGGATGGGTGCATTAAAACATAAGCTATTGATCACTTCTCAGCTAAACACATTTTAAAAACTTTACCAAGGTATAGCATAAAATTTACTCCATTAAATGGAAAACTTCAGCAGTTTTTAGTATATTCACAAAATTATGCAGCTATCACCACTAATTTCATGATTGTTTTCATTTCTCCCAAAAGAAGTTTGGTGGCCTTTACTTTTCACTCCCATTTAGCCATTCTAGCCTCTGTGAAATGCAAATCTACTTTCAGCCTCTGTAGATTTTCCTATTCTAGATTTTTCATACAGATGGAATAATTAATACATGCTCTTTTTTTGGTGGGCTTCTTTCATTACAACACATAATATCATCAAGGTTAAATCATGTTAGCATGTTCCAATGGATCATTCATTTTCCTTGATAAATAATGCTCCATCATAAGGATTGGTTTGGAACATAATTCCAAAAGATACAATCCCAAACATATAATAATCTTTAATTTTGAAATCCTGGAAGATCAAAATCCCTAAACTCTAAATCAGCGGATCTCAACCTGTGGGTCATGACCCCTTTGTAACAATAAAAATACATCTTGCATATCAGATATTTACATTATGATTCATAAGAGTAGTAAAATTACAGTTATGAAGTAGCAATGAAAATCATTTTATGGTTGGGGGTCACCACAACATGGGAACTATATTAAAGGGTCGTGGCAGGTTGAGAACTAGGAAGGTTGAGAACCACTGCTCTAATTCCTTAAAATCTGAAATCCTCAAAAGCTCAATCACAGGATAGGTGATTCATGTTAAGAGGAATTATTACCTTGTTATTGTCTTATTTGGAAATTAATATAGTTTAAAAAGATGCATGTGATTGCCAAGTTGACAGGATGTGTATTTAATCTTAGGTGTCAACTTCAACACATTAAGGAACACCTAGACAGCTTGTGAAGACCTTCATTACACTGTGTATTTCATTTTGCATCACTTTCAATACCAGATGTATAAATTGTGTAGAGACTTTTAAAGAGTCCCAGTTTGTTTTATGCATTTTGACAAAGGGCAATACCACAATGTTGACTGTGTGTAAAGCATTGTGTGTGTATGGAAGTCCTTGACACTTCCACAACAGATGAAGAGATATCTGCTGTAGTTTGGATATTTATCTCCTATGGACCCCATGTTGAATTTGATGCTCAGCCCTGGAGGTGGGGCCTGGTGGGAGGTGTTTGTGTCATGGGGGCAGATCCTCCATGGATGGCTTGGTGTTGCCCTCATGGTAATAACTGAGTTCTCACTCATTAGACACCGTCCTTACAATGGAATATTATTTGTCAATAAAACGGATGTGATCCACTGATACAAGCTATAACATGAATTGCCTTGATAACACTATGGGTGTTAGTGCAAGAAGCCAGGCAAAAAAGCGCATATATTAATTACTCCTTCTATATGAAAAGTCTAGAATAGGAAAATCCATAGAGACTGAAAATAGATTTGTATTTGCTTGCTAAAAGAAACCTGGCACCTGCCCTCTCTCTGTCTCTCTCTGTCTCTGTCTTTCTCTCTCTGTCTCTCTCTTCTTCTCTCTCGCCTCCTCTCTGGCCAGGGAATCTGCACACACAGGATCCCCTCCAACTTCTGCAGCGAGTGGAAGCTTCCCAAGACCCTCATCAGAAGCAGATAGTGGTGCCATGTTTCTTGTACAGCTTGAGAATCATAGTCCAAATAAATCTCCATTGTTTAATATAAATCACCCAATCTCGGGTATTTCTTTATAGCAACACAAACTGACTAAGACAATGTCTTTCTTGCCTAGCCAAAATTTTGGAAGGTTAAGATTTCTGGAGATCTCAGCTCTTTAGATGCCTGCTCATCCATTGAAGTTTTGATTAATCTTATTAAAAGACTTAGATTGTTTGTCACAGTGTATCAGGTGACCCCACTTATAAACCTTAGTGCACATGATTACTAGTGATGTGTGTTTACACATTTGCCTTTTGTTCTATGTGTTTGTGAATATGGTCCATCTGCTCATGACTGGTACACAACTTCACCCGTGGTGGTGTGTAGACCTGAGTGTTTATGCTTGCAAATATACATGTGATGTTATTGGCTATTTTATTGTGTAGAGTGGACTATGAAGTGTTCTATTGTATTTTTATAAATTATCCAATATATTCCCTTTTAAAAATGTGAATAAATATCTTTAAATTTTTTTCAGAATTATTCTTTCAGGATTTTGACCTTTTAGGGTTTCAGTATTCAAGATTAGAATGTTCACAATTGGCTCCCGAAAGGACATACTACATTTTGCTCATGAATCTTCAGTTGGGTCGTTTTCACATTTTGATGATTTCCTTCTCTTGGGTGTTTACTTAGAAGTAGAATCACTAGGTCATATAGTAACTCCATGTTTACCATTTTGGGAAACTGTCAAGGGGCTTTCCAAAGAGGGCTCACTGTGCTCCATTCCCTCATTGATAGGTGTGAGTTCTACTTCCCATGTCCTGCTGGAACTTGCTGTTGTCTGTCCCCGTGATTACACTGACAGTAATCCTAGTGAACGTGAAGGAGAATCTCATTGTCGTTTTGATGTGTATTCTCCTAATGGATCAACCAGAATAAACATCTTGTCATTAGCTTTTAGTCTGTTTATCTTCACTGAAGAATTGTCTACTGAGGTTCTTTGACCGTTTTCAATAACTGGGTTATTTGTTATTTTATTATTCATGTTTAATAACATTCTAGACACTAGACCCTTATTAAATATGTTTTGCAAATGTTTTATCCGACTCTATGCATTTTTTTCTTTTACTTTCTTGGTGGCATGGTTCATAGTACAAACTTTTACATTTTGATGAAATTGAATTATCCATTTTTAAATAAAGCACATTTTTGGAATTGTGGCTAAGAAATCTTTGTTTCATCTAAGGTCACAAAGATACACACCTATTTTTTTTTTTTGTAAGAATTTTGTGCTTTATGGTAAGGTCTGTGATAAGTTTTGAGTTAATATTTGCTTAAGGCGTAGCGGTGGAGTATTATTTCCGGTTCTCCATTTTAAAATAACAAACAGGATGTGTGTGTATACGTAGATTTATTTTAAGGAATTGGCTCATGAGCCTCAGGGCTTGTGCATCTGAACACTGCAGGGCAGGTTAGCAAGTTGGGAACCTGGGAAGAGTTGACATCCCCAGAGTTGAAGGCAGTCTGTTGGCAGAGTTCTTTCCTGGAATTTCAGACTTTTTCTCTTAAGTCCTTCACCTGATTAAATGGGCAGTCATTTTTATGGAAGGTAATCTGCATTACTCAAAATTTGTTGATTTAAATTTTAATCTTATCTAAACAATACTTTCACAACACTACCTAAATTGATATTTGATCAAATATCTGAGTACCATGGCCTAGCCAAGTTTAAACACAAAATTAACTATTACAGAGAAGGACACAGTTCTTATTTTTTTCTTTTTTACATATGTATTTCCAGTTCTTCCACCATTTGTTGAAAAACATAATTTTCTCTTTTGTATTGGCTTGATACCCTGTCTGAAAATCAATTAATCACAAATAGCTTATTTCTGGACTGCCAATATTTTGCCATTGATCAATATATCTATTGTTATGCTTCTACCACACTCTCTTGACTCTTACAGCTTTGTAATAATCAAGAATAAAAGTGGAAATTTTGGTTCTGCTCCCACACTAAAGGAATATGTGTTCCCTCCTTCACTACTAAGTATCATAGTAACTTGTGTTCTTTTAAGAATGGACCTTATGAGGTCGAGAAAGTTTACTTCTGGTTTGTTGAGTGCTTTATCATGAAAAAGGTGTTGGATTTGGTAGAAAGCTTTTTTTCTGGTTTCCATTAATTATATTATAATTAATTAGATTCTGTTAATATAGTGTGTTATATTGATTCATTTTAGGACGTTCTACTAAACTTTCATTCCTAGGTAAATCCCCGTTGATCATGGTATATAATCATATTTAAATGTTATTGGATTCAGGTTAGTTGCATTTTGCTGAAGAATTTTTTTTTTTTAAGACAGATCCTCAAGCTGTTGCCCTCGGTAGAGTGCTGTGGCATCACAGCTCACAGCAACCTCCAACTCCTGGGTTCAAGCAATTCTCCTGCCTCCGCCTCCCAAGTAGCTGGGATTATAGGCACCTGCCACAACTCCTGGCTATTTTTTGGTTGCAGCCATCATTGTTGTTTGGCGGGCCCAGGATGGATTCGAACCTGCCAGCTCAGGTGTATGTGGCTAGCGCCTTAGCAGCTTGAGCCATGGGCACCGAGCCTTTGCTGAGGAATTTTGTGTCTATATTTAGAAATATGAATCCATAATTTGTTTGGGATATATATTTTTGGTTTTGGTGTCATAGTAAAGCTGATCTCAGAGAATGAATTAGAAGGTGTTCCAGTCTTTACAATTTATTTAGATGAGTTTATGATGATTTGTACTAATTCCTCATGACATATTTAGTAGGACTTACCAGTAAACAATCTGAGCCTGGGTTTTTCTTTGTGGGAAATTATTTAACTAATAATTTAATCTCTTTTCATGTTATAGATCTATTCATATTTATTTATTATTTATTTATTTCAGAATATTATAGAGGTACACATGTTTTGGTTACATAATTTGTGCATTTTAAATTAAAGTCATAAGTTGCCTTTCACCCAAAGTGTGGGCATTGTACTAGTTAGGTGTGAATTTACCCAACCTCTTCCTTCACTTACCTGCTTGATTTCTATTGAGATATATTTGCATTATGTGTGCCTAAGTGTTGATCTACTAATTCAAATTTAGTGTTAAGTACATGTATTTGTTTTTCTATTCATGGTATTTCAGTTAGAATAATGGTCTCCATTCCATCTAGGCTACCACAAAAGATACTAGGTCACCATTTATTAGTGGCTGAGTAGTAGTCTATAGTATACATATTCCCCATTTTATTAATCCATTCATGTATTGATGGTCACTTGGGTTGTTTCCACATCTCTGTGATTGTGAATGGTGCTGCTATAAACATTCGAGTGCAAGTATTTTATATATATAATGTCTTTTTTTACTTTAGGTAAATACCTAGCTGTGGAATTGCTGGATCAAATGGCAGGCCTATTCATATTCTTCAAAATTTCTTGCTGATTCAGTTTTGATAGTTTGTGTCATTCTGTGACTTTGTCCATATCAGCTAAGTGTTCTAATGTGTTTTCATGTAGTAATTTATAATATTCCCTTATAATCCTTTCCGTAAATTTTTTATAAGCTTTCTAGTGATGTCCCACTGTCATTGCTGACTTTAAAGTTTGAGTTTTTTCTCATTTTTCTTGGTCATTCAGCCTAAAGATTGACCAAGTTTGTTGATATTTTCAAAGAACCAACTTTTGGCTTCCTTTTAGGCTGTATTAATTTGAAGTGGACAAAAGTAGTTATTACAGGTAAAGTTTGATGCCTTATCAAGATTAAGAGAGAGAAGACCAGGAGGAGTCTGCTGGTGCCTAATTAATACCCATTCTGTTTTTCTTGTTTACTAACAGAATATAGACTTTATTTGTGTCAGCACCTTGTAACAATAGAAAGTCGTGTTATAGCTTGGCACCTGTGGCTCAAAGGAGTAGGGCGCTGGCCCCATATGCTGGAGGTGGCAGGTTCAAATCCAGCCCCGGCCAAAAACTGCAAAAAAAAGAAGTCATGTTATACATTCTAGGATATGCTGTTAATAGAAGTCTGTGGGACTGCAGGAAAGCAATTCTGTGATTGATGAAAAGGAACAGGCCCAACCAGCACACATATTTTTGTAACTCGCTCTTTCTTTTTGCCATCCTTTCCTTCATCTTGTTGCAAATGTAGATGAAATCAATAGGACACAAAAAGAGAAAGAGCTGCTGATTAGAGGTGGTGGGGTAGGAATCCACGTGACATTGATGTGCTGTCAACGTATCACAGCAACCTAGAATTACCAACCTTCAGAACTCTTGGTATGAGGGGGGAAATGAGAAAAGCTTCCTATTCTATTACGTCCTTTACTCAGGCTGATTAACATTCAGCAGAACATTATAATAACTGAAATTTTATTTATTCCAAGCATTATCAAACTAAGACCTGCAGTTCTATAGACGGCTTAAGAACAAACACTTCAAAATAGCATCTTTCCAAGCAAAACGAAACACGGAATGGTTAAAAATAACTTGCCTAATTTTACAGTGTTGGCAAACAGAAGAGGCGAAAGAAGTCAGACTTCCCGATTCCCTTTCCATGCCCATTCATTTTATTACGAATTACCTCTGCTGCGGAAAAGTGGATACTTTCTCACTTGTATGTTTGTGAATATAAAACTACTGTGCATTTATTTATACTTTGCCACTTTGAATTTCATATATACTCATACAGTTAGATTTGCTATTTTTGAAAGCATATTGTTTTTAGAAAAACTCATAAAATTATATAAATTTCAATTATAAATTAAAGAAATGAGAGTAGAGATATGGAGACTGAAGTGCGGTCTCAGTGTACACCCCAAGAGTATATGCAAAATTCATGGGGCAGAGCCAAGAGCTGTGCGCAAAAGGAGCTGGGGCCACCATTACTGGGGATCACGTCATAGCACTTGTTGCTGAAAATTGCTTTTGAATATTGTGGTAGATACTTGGAGGGCTCATCTATGCCCACGTCTCCTGTCTTATAGGCACATGGGATAGTTTTAATTCCCCACTTTGTTTGCTGTTTGCTGTTAGCAGGTCATTAATCCTGGCCAACAGTTATGAACAAGAATGACTCAAGTTCTTTATGTTTGGAATCATTTAACCACTAGTGTGAGACCCTGAAATACTGGCCTCATTACATCACCCCATGATACTATAGGAACTTTACCCCTGGGGTCCAGGGCATTCTCTGGATAGTCCCTTTAGTGTTTCCATACATAGTGGCAAATCTTTTTTTTTTTTTTTTGTGAGACAGAGCCTCAAGCTGTCACCCTGGATAGAGTGCCTTGGCATCACAGCTCACAGCAACCTCCAACTCCTGGGCTTAAGCGAGTCTCTTGCCTCCACCTCCCAAACAGCTGGGACTACAGGTGCCCGCCACAACGCCCGGCCATTTTTTGGTTGCAGCCGTCATTGTTGTTTAGCAGGCCTGGGCTGGATTTGAACCCGCCAGCTCAGGTGTACATAACTGGCACCTTAGCCTGTTGAGCCACAGGCACCGAGCCCATAGTGGCAAATCTTTAGACAAAACTACAACTAAAAGAAGGTGAGGCAATTGGAGATGAAGACCGCCAGGTCCTGAAGTTCTGGACCATTCCACCGTGTCAAGAACCAAGGCCAGCAGGGGTTCTGGCTCAGGGTGGGACCCATGTGGAATGTGAAACAGGAGAAGGAAGCCTCAGTGTCAACGCAGCTCTGGATCAGTTTGCTATGAGGACTCCGGCAGCTTTGCAGTTTCTGGTGTGGTGTGCGCAGGCTTATTTAGGCATGCAAGCCGCTTTCATGTCCTCCTTCTCTCTCATTTTTATTTCAGTTCCAAGAGTGGAATTGTAACTTTACAAACTTATCTTTAAGTGATAGAATATTCATTGGGCTTGTGACTAAATTTGAGACGTGTTTAATGTATCTAGATAGATATAAAGAATCTGTGGTTTCTTCTAATTTGGGGAAAATATTTAAATCTCACTTGTAACATGGACTGTTGTATTTCTTTAAGTGATGACATAGAATGTTCTACTGTTGTACAGGAGTTTAAATGTGAGTAGGAGTGAGTCTGTATTACAGAAATTGATTGGATTGTGCCGTTTGTTAGTGCATGCTCACACTAGGAATCTGTCTTTCATCACCTATTTTGCAGGGATCCAGCTGAATGCCCCGCATTTATCCTTCATGGAAAGCAGAGTGGTAAGCTCTGTTGGTTGAGAGCACTGTCAGAACATTGCAGGAAAAGAGGTCTTTTCTCTCTGCTGTTCTGTGTCCTGCCACTTCCGGCTGCTGCCCCACAGCTTCCACAGCCGGTGTCTGGGGGCCTGAGAGCTGCACGCTCTGTTCCGCTTCCACGCTCCCTTTTTCTCTCCCAGCACACGCTGCCTAGGCTTCCAGCTCCTTGCTTGGAAGCTGGCTCCCTTTTCTCTGCCACTAACCTCATACCACCTGCACTCTGCACCCCAGAGGTTTTGTTTTAATGTTATGTTACTAATAGAAATATGGAGCATGTCAGCACGCCTGGCACCCGACCACTCCCACGATTGTGGACAATTTTGGGTGCAGGAAACCCAGAGACAAGTCTGACAATGACAATTCAAGAATTATTCAATATATCTAGATAGAGATAAGGAATCTGTGGTTTCTCCTAATTTGGGGAATACGTTGAAAACTGTTTTCCATAGCATCCAACCAAGTTAGGATTTGCTAATTTGGCTCATAGAGATTTAGCTGCTTTACGTGATGCTTCTTGAGAACAAGTCACAGAAGATAAAAATCCATAGATTCTGTCTTCAAAAAACTTCTGGTTTATATATCAGAAAAGCCTGCAAATAGATTTTCAATTTAATGTGACAATTATTGTGGTAGAATGATCTAGGCACCATAAAAACAGAGAAAGAGGGTGCTCAGCTAGATTGCAAGCTCAAAATAAGATGATGCTCAAGCCAAACCTTAAATAGTGAGTAGGAATTACTTATATAAGCAAGTTTAAAAAAGTAGACATCAGATGTAGAGAAAAGTTGATTCATTCATTCAAGAAATATGTACGTCTGGGGTATGCTAGGCTCTATCCTGAGGCCTGAGGCTGAGGATACGGCAGTGACAAAAATAAAGATGTGAAGAACATTGTGTTTTATAGACATTTTGTTTGTTTTGTATTTTTACTTCTAAAAATAAACAGAAAATAAATAAACCAAGGTGGATATTAAAATAAATTATTGGTAAGTTTGCTCAAACGTAAGACATAAATAAAAGTTCTTTATCAGTATAGGCTCATTAGGAGAAGGAAAGGAAGAGGAAGAGAAAGCCTTCAGTGGGGAAAGGTGAGGTACAGTTGGCGTCACTACTTAGAGGTGCAGTTGTGCTTTTCAGAGGCTGAGGGCGCCCAAGGGTGAGGGCTCCTAAAAGCAGGCCAGGTGGCCTGGGTGTGGGTGGGGAGTCAATTCTCAGCAGCCCAGAATCCATGCCAGCTTTGACGACTGTACCCAGTTTCTTTCCCTGCCCAGAGCTGATCTGGTAGGATCATACACCAAGGGGCACTCCCTCCTGTAGCCAAGTGGGGGCAGGCAGCTCAGTGCTCTTCTCAAGCCTACTGGTCATGAGATCAGTGACCTAAGAACAAAGAAATGGTTGTCTCCATGCCCATGGTTGTCTCCGTGGTTGTCTCCATGGCACAGGGGACATCCTGTGATTCAAGGTGTTTGCCAAGACGCTCGCCTGGGCTGCCCTTTTCTTTATCAATTTTAAAACTTGGTTCTTTGCCTCCACATTAATCTGTGAGCTACCTGATATCTGTCCAAGAACTCTTCCGTTTCATTCATTAGGTTGAGTGGTTTTCTGTTGTTTGCAACTCCAGGCGCATTAGCAGTAAGAGAGAATGTCTGACCTTGGGAGGATTCGCTGTGCCATCCTCAGGAGTATCCCTGGCCTTGGGACCCGCTTCTCTAAGTGCACTGTGCAGCTCTACTTAGCAACAGTGTCTGAGGCTGATATAATCCGCAGTCCAACCTCCTGCACAGCCGCGTGTTCACGGCCTTACCTAGATTACATGGCGACATGACTCTCTGCTTCTTGGTTTCCAGAGTTGCCCTCTGAGTCTCCGCTTGTGCATACAAAACCTTGATTCTGATTTAGATATGACAATAGTGTTTGAGATATTAATATACATTTAATGAATTGTGTTCACTCTGGGGTAAATTTCACTCTGCCTAATGAAATAACGTACCCTTTAGTTTCTAGTTATTACTTCAAAGAAAGTCGAAAATATAGCCGGGGACTGTGGCGGGCGCCTGTAGTCCCAGCTACCAGGGAGGCTGAGGCAAGAGAATCGCTTAAGCCTGAGAGGTGGAGGTTGCTGTGAGCTGTGACTCCACAGCACTCTACGGAGGGCGATAGAGTGAGACTCTGTCTCTACAAAAAAAAAAAAAAAGTTGAAAATAAATGAAATAATCCTCCTTAGTTTGAAACAGTGGAGCATCGTTACAGAACCAGAAAGCTGTAGGCATACAGTCTCTTCTTCCTTTATTTATGATTCAAATATGACAAGTTTGGAGAAGTTTCAAAACACCAAAGATAAGATTAAGCAAGCAAGAAAGTTCTGCACTAAGACTTTGTCTTGGTCATAATTCCTGTCTGTAACCTAACACACCTCACGGTCAGCTCTGCCAATAACCAGCTGCCCACACATCCTCGGTTGTACTTCAGGTCACAAAGGATAGAGTTGCCTCAGGGTGTAAAACAGAAATATTACTCATGATTATAATTTCAAATATTGTAGTTGCTTGGAGTACTCAACATGAATATTTTAAATGCAAAATTAAAAATACATTTCACGGCCTGTTTCCCTTCTTGAGCTTTCTGCTCTTTAAATCAGAAACAATGACTGAATGCTAAAAATGCAACCGACTCCCAGCTACAGCTACACCAAGCTTCTTTAGCATAATGATCGTTTTGTTAGCGTAGGAAATGCCATCACTTAATAAGTCCAGCTGTCAGTCTTCATAATTTAATAAACATTTCATATCAAGGGAGCCCTTTCCAACCACTCTTCATTTTTAATTTACACTGAAAGTTGGATCCTCCACAGGCTTCCCAAATAGATTGAGTGCAAATGAAGTTAATGTCTCAAGATCTTTGCTCCTGGGATTTGTTTCTATGTAGCTTGGAGGAGATGGGAGAGAGGGAGGAAAGGAGAGAAAGAAAAAGAGAAGGAGAGGGAGAATGTAATAATATGCCAAGAAATCTGTGCATGTGTGTGTATACATACATACACACAGTACGTAAGTTGAACGCCCAAGGGTCTGTACCAAACTGGTCAACATATGGCGATGGTCAGAATAAGGAACTGGGCCTACTGTCCTGATTCATACATGTGGTCCATGAAAATTAGGTCAAGTTAAAGAGGTGATCAGTGTAGGCTGGTGATCAGGTATGGAGAGGTACTATTGTATGAATATATATATACACATATACTATCACAAACACAATAATTCTGCGTCCGGCAACTCCTTTCTGATGTTTCGTGAAGTAAATATTTTAAAAATATATTTTTTTAATTGAGACAGAGTTTTAGTTTGTTGTTCTCACTAGAGTGCTTTGATGTCATAGCTCACAGCAACCTCCAGTTCTTGGGCTTAAGCGATCCTCTTGCTTCAGCCTCCCAAGTAGCTGGGAGTACAGGTGCCCGTCACAGCACTTGACTATTTTTTTTTAGCCAGATCTTGCTCTTGCTCAGGCTGATCTCCAACTCCTGAGCTCAAACAATCCACCAGCCTTGGCCTCCCAGAGTGCTGGGGTTACAGGAGTGAGCCACAGTACCCGGCGTTAAAAATAATTTTATAACTGGCAACATTTTATAGAATAATAACTATAAGGAGAGATTTTTGTTTAGAAGTAAAGACTAGATGTGATTGAAAGGGTAGAAAATATATCAGGTGCAAATGAAACCCATCATTTCTCTAGACCAGTGACTTGAGAGTTATGCCCAAAAAACCCCCAAGGAATCACCACACTCTGATGATCCTGGGCCCCTTGGCTTTCCACTGCCTTGTCTCAAAAGCTGTGTTTTACTGTTTTCCAAGCAATAACTAACCTATTTCCATTCTCACTGAATTTCTACTTGCAAGCTTATGCTAAACATTGGGCTTGAAAAGTTTTTAATTACTCAGTCTAAAAACATGAATTTTCTGTTAAAGATATCCTCTGTGTTCCACAACTCTAGAGCTAGAGTTGAACTGGAATGCTCACTTCTCATTCGGCTGTGAGTTAAGAGCAAGAAACTCTCAAGCTGAGGACAAGGCTGGTGTTTTATGGGATAGATGGTGTAAGTTACCTCTGTAACTATCATTCATAACCTGATAAAATAACATGTAGTAGGAAAAAATATTTCACAGTAAGAAATATCTACAAACCTTTTTGTATACTAGAATATTTATGCTGGAAATTTCAGAATGAACAAAAATTGGTGAGGCAGTGAAAAGGTAACATTGTCCTCCATGAGTGCTAAGGAAAATGTCCAACTTCAAGAATGACAAAAAACAAAACTAAATAAAACAAACAATAAAATCCTCCAACATCCCAACCTGCTGTGTTGAAAGTGAAAACAACTTATTTTAGTGCCAGATTATGTCTGGCAACATCAAATGAGAAGGAACTATAGACTCAAATCACTTACCCTTGGCCAGCTGAAGGTAAACATTCTCTTCACTGGATTCCCTACCTTTGCTAGCAGCATCTGTCCTGGAAATTGATCCACATTTTCCCAACTCCTAGTGACAGCTGATTGTGAGGCTGAATCACACGTGAGACTTTCTTTCTGGGCACCTCCCACACACAGTGACAGGTGCACCTCTAAGAAAAAGAGGTGTGTGTGTGCCGGGGTGCCAGACGTCTCCACGAGGCAGGCTGTGCCGTCAGGCCAGGTAACAGCTGCGGTGGGTGATCCATCACCTTGAAACGACCCTGCCAGAAGCTGAATTGTTTACTGGAGTTTTTGAAAGCTGTGTTTAGGAGCAAAAGTATGTGAGTATATAAAGCCAAATTATCAAATTTACATAAAAAAACATTGCAAAGGTGTAAAAATAGATCTTTATTTGTGATATTCTGCTTTGTATTTTTTGTTTGTTTGTTTTATAGTCTTCCTTTTTCATACAGAAGAGGAGAATACTTATTTTCCTCTAAATACAGCATGACGAATCTTAGTGTCTCTCCCAACCATTTATGAACTGTTTTCTGGAAAGATTTAGGAAAATTTATTGGTTCTGAAGAATGCTAACAAATGTTTCCTTGAGATCCATTGGCACAGACTGAGCTTAGGAAACGAGAGCAGACGTTGCACACAGGAGCCCTGGGCAGAGCTGCCGCGGGCTGCGTCCTCAGCCGGCCACGGCCTTCACTTTGTCCTAGCCCTTGCTTTCAGGGAGTTGTTCTTCATCTATTGAAAGAGGAAGATAATAGTAAAAGCTACCTCAAGTGGTTGTTACTACTTTGAAAATGAAAATAACACTGAAAAAGTACTCCTTCTAGCACACATAGTAAGCATTCAATATGTTTTAACTATTATGATTGTTAGTATTGCCTTTGATTTTGGACATGGTTTCAATATTGAATTCTACTGATTATTAAGAGAATAAAATTAGGTTAGCTATTTAAACTGTATAAGGATGCTCCCTCAATTATAAATTAGGTACAATATCTCCATTACAGTATTGTAATAAATATTCAATAAGATAGTTCTGACATATTTATAGGATGACGATACACAAAGTGTCCAGTCATTGTTATTGTGACTTTCATAGTACATGGCTGGATACTTTCCAGGATTAGCCCTCCTATGTGTGTATTTAAGTAGAAACAAAAGCTTTTCTTTCCCTGCAAGGGAGTAAGTGTGTGTGTTCATCCGTAACGGAGTAAGGATGTGTGTTCATTTGTAAAAACTAAGAGTGTGTTTTCATCTGTAAAGCAATAAGGGTGCGTACCTATGTTCATCTGTAAAGAAGCAAGGGGGGTGTGCATTCATCTGTAATGGAGGAAGCATGCATGTATATGTTCACCTGTAAGGGAGGAAGTGTGTGTGTGCGTGTTCATCTGTAAGGGAGAAAGTGTGTGTGTGCATCTTCATCTGTAAGGGAGTAAGTGTGTGTGTGCGTCTTCATCTGTAAGGGAGTAAGTGTGTGTGTGCGTGTTCATCTGTAAGGGAGTAAGTATGTGTGTGCGTGTTCATCTGTAAGGGAGAAAGTGTGTGTGTGCGTGTTCATCTGTAAGGGAGTAAGTGTGTGTGTGCGTGTTCATCTGTAAGGGAG
>CAUYRH010031638.1:0-15000 GCA_963574655.1 Perodicticus potto
TTTTTTTTTTTTTTTCTTGAGACAGCGTTTCACTATGTCGCCCTCCGTAGAGTGCTGTAGCATCACAGCTCACAGCAACCTCGAACTCTTTGGGCTTAAGTGATTTTCCTGCCTCAGCTTCCCAAGTATTTTCTTTCTTTCTTTTTTTTTTTTTTAAAGTAACAGGGTCTTGCTCTGTTGCACAGGCTTAAGTGCAATGGCATGATCATAGTTCACTGCAGCTTTGAACTTCTGGGCTCCTGACTTAGGCTTCTGAGTACTTTATACTGTAGGTGTGCCCCACCATGCTTGGCTAATTTTTCTACCTTTTTGTAGAGATAGGGGTTTTATGGCTATGTTGCCCAGGCTGGTTTCGAACTCTTGACCTTAAGTGATACCCCCTACCTTTGCTTCCCAAAGTGCTAGGATTATAGGCATAAACTACCAGGCTCCGTGTGATACTATGATACATGTATACAATGTGTAATGATCAAATCAGGGTAATCAGTGTCTCCATCACCTCAAGCATTTATCATTTCTCTGTGTTGGCAACATTCAAAATCTGGTCTGCCAGCTATGTGAAAATAATAAATTGTTAATTAGGGTCACTCTGTAGTTCTGTAGGGCACTAGAACTTATTCCTCCTATCTTGCTATACTTTTTTATCTGTTAACTAATCTTTGGCTATTTCCCTTACCTCTTTGCCTTTCCGCACCTTTGGTAACGACTGTTCTCCTCTCTGTTATGGCCCCCACATATGAGAACATGCGGTGTTATCTTCTGCACACGTTATTTCATTTAACACGTCCTCAGACTCACCCATGTGGCCACTAGCTACTTGGGTGGCTGAGGCAAGAGGATCACTTGAACAAGAGTTTGAGGTTGTGAGCCATGGCACTCTACCCAGGGTGACAGAGTGAGTCTCTGTCTTCCAAAAAAAAAAAGAAAGAAAATACTTTGTCCACGACATTTCTCTGCCTTTGTTTTGGCATTTGTTTCTCCAGATAAGCTTAAAAATGATGTGTCATGTTCTGTGACATATACTGGGATTTTCAGTTGGAATCACATGGAACTTACAGGTTATTTTGGGAAGAATAGACAGCTTTATAATGAGAAAGGGAAGTTTATCTTTCCACTTATTTTAGTCTTTTTGGGAGTTCAGCAAAGTTTTAAAGTTTTCTTATGTGAATGTTACACATTTCTTAAATTTATTCCTAGGCATATTGTAGCTTTTGTTGTTGCTGCTATTGTTAATATCTTCTCTGTGACACTTTTTAACTCATCTCCAGATACATTAGAAATGCTTCTGTTGTCAGTTGCTCTGTGCCATCTCTTGACACCTCCTGCCCCATTCTCCAATTCCCCAGAGCACCTTGTCTGTATCTCTGTAGCATGAGTTCCTAGTGGTGGGGGGCTCATCTTAGTTTCTTGTCCCCCTAGTACCTGGCACAAAGCCTGGCATTTAGTAAATTCTTTTGATAGACACTTTGGAATCAGATTTATGAGAGAAATTTAGTTTCACTTCTTTAAAATGTACAGCCCAGGCCCCAAGGAGACATTACAGTCTGAAGAAGCCCTGACTTTAAGCCTGTAGGCTATGATCTGGATAACAGATGGGGCACCTGCCTTGTCCACACAGGATAAAGAAGGTCCTGGGCCATTTTCCCACATGCAGACAGTAGGGAGGAACCCTCGGAGCTCACAACTCATATTACCCTGGGACAGCACCCTGCTTGTCATTAACCTTCATTAGTGCTAACTAGTAGGGATGCCTGCTTTCTTGATTCTCAGATACCTGAAGATAGCAGAAACACAGAATTATAAGAGACTTTACCTAACAAATGCAATCAGTGTAACCTGGTTTCTTGTACCCTCAGTGAATCCCCAACAATTAAAAAAAAAAAGATGGGGCTCAGTGCCTGTGGTTCAAAGGGCTAAGGCGCCAGCCACATACACCTGAGCTGGCAGGTTCAAATCCAGCCTGGTCCCACCAAACAATAATGGTGGCTGCAACCAAAAAATGGCCGGGTGTTGTGGCGGGCGCCTGTAGTCCCAGCTACTTGGGAGGCGGAGGCAGGAGCCTCGGTTGAGTCTAGGAATTGGAGGTTGCTGTGAGCTGTGATGCCACGGCACTCTATCCAGGGTGACAGCTTGAGGCTCTGTCTCAAAAAAAAGCACACAAAACAAGCTTTTTTTTTTTGGAGATAGTCTCTCACTTTGTCACTCTACCAAGGGTGACAAAGCTCGTAACTACCTCAAACTCTTGGGCTCATGCAATTCTTTTGCCTCGGCTTCCCAAGTAGCTGGGACTATAGGTGCTCACCACGACACCCAGCTATTTTTCTTTCCAGACCAGGTCTCGCTTTAGCTCAGGCTGATCTCAGGAATCTAGGAATTGGCAGTACACCTGCCTCGGCCTCCCAAGTGCTAGGATTACAGGTGTGCTCTTCACCTTCTCTTAGGGGTTCGAGACTCACCAAGGCTATAAGCAAAGCTTGCAAAGACTGCTGGTGGAATTGGCCCCACACGTGTGCCCAGTCAGTGCCAGCACTCCTTTTTCACGGTAGCACCTTTCTTTTGCCCTCTGCTGTTCTCCAGAGTCTGTGTCCCCCAGGTGTTTCCTAGGTAGAGTTTATTCCCACCTTAAACTTTATTTGTAATAGAGGAAGTGAAAGACACTATTTCTTGGTGGAGCAGTCTGGAGGGTGCTGCTCTGCCCTGCACCCTTGGCAGTGGCTCCAGATCCTTAGGGCTCTGGTCTCTCCTACTCCTAGAACTAGGAAGGCAGTGTCTACTTGCCTAGCAGGGCCAGGATCACAGGACCCCACCCCAGCAGAATGGAGTTATGGACTTGGAGACCTGGGATCCTTACTGCTGTTAGACAGAGGTCCTCAGGATTTCTGCCTCTTGACCTGCTTAAAAGGACGATGGGGGGAGGAGTGTAAGCTGATTCCCAGTCCCTCCTTAAGGGTTGTGCATCTGTTTCAGTGTGTCGATTTTCTCCTTTGACCGTGGCAGTGAACCGTTACTCATTTAGTGGAGGTCTGTGCTTGCCTGACCCTTCTTGCTCTCTCATGACAAGCTTCTCTGGCTCCTTTGCTGGTTTCTTTTAATTCCGGGGAACAGTGACACCTAGGCAGTGTTGGGGGATTAGGGAGGGGTGTGAAAGTACTGCTGTGGCCCCCACCCTTTCCCGTTGGTATCTTACTCCAACTGTTGTTGCCCACCTGGAGCATGAGTCTCCATGAGAGTCTCCATCTCTCCGGTGCTAGGCGGACCCTGGGTTGAGGGAGGGGTCTCTCCTGGCAGCCACAGCTGTACCTCTGCCAGCTCCAGAGGAGCTGCCTTCTCAGGGTGCTGAGCAGAAACTCTGACAGATGGACCTCTGTGAACTAGTGGAGTTGTTCCAAAGCCTTCTCTGGAAGCAGTAGTGCATTCCGGCAGTGAGGCTGCCATGCCGCATCCTCTGAGCTTTAGCTCACCTGTTGGACAGAATCTGTTTCTACCCTTCTGTGCCACAACGCCCCTCCCCACCCCTGCCCCCGGTCTTCCTTGTCTACATGTTGCTCTTCTTCAAGGAGCAGAGCCACTGACCACACACAGGAGGTGGAAAGAGTTCATTGTCCCTTGCCAGCCTGTGATACCCTTGGTTCACATGGTTTCTTTCTTTTTTTTTTTTTGAGACAGAGCCTCAAGCTGTCACCCTGGATAGAGTGCTATGACATCACAGCTCACAGCAACCTCCAATTCCTGGGTTCAAGCGAGTCTCCTGCCTCTGCTTTCCAAGTAGCTGGGACTACATGTGGCCGCCACAACGCCCGGCCATTTTTTTGTTGCCATTGTTGTTTGGCAGGCCCGGGCTGGATTCGAACCCCCCGGCTCAGGTGTACGTGGCTGGCGCCTTAGCCCGTTGAGCCACAGGCGCCGAGCTTTTCTTTTCTTTTCTTTTTTTTTTTTTTAAGACAGTCTCAAGCTGTCACCCTAGGTACAGTGCCATGGCATCATACTTCACAGCAACCTCAGACTCCTGGGCTTAAGCGATTCTCTTGCCTCAGCCTCCCAAGTAGCTGGGACTACAGGTGCCTGCCACAATACCCGGCTAGTTTTTGAGACGGGTTCTTGCTCTTACTAAGACAGGTCTCAAACTTGTGAGCTCAGGGCAGTCCACCCTCCTCGGCCTCCCAGAGTGCTAGGATTACAGGCATGAGCCACTATACTCAGTCTGGTGTTTTTGTTTCAGACAGAATCTCACTTTGTCATCCTCGGTAGAGTGCTGTGACATCACAGCTCATAGTAACCTCAAACTCTTGGGCTCAAGCGATTCTCTTGCCTCAGCCTCCCAAGTAGCTGGGACTACAGGTGCCCGCCACAATGCCTGGCCATTTTTTGATTGCAGCCATCATTGTTGTTTGGCGGGCCCGGGCTGGATTCGAACCCACCAGCTCAGGTGTACGTGGCTGGCGCCTTAGCCCGTTGAGCCACAGGCGCCGAGCCATTCCTGATATTTTTAAAGAAATTTTCTGAGGCAGATGAGGAATTTGTGGCCCAGACAGGTAAAATGATTTGCCTGGGGCTTTTACAACAAGAGCTGGGTGGGAATCTGGTCTTTCTGCTAAAGCTATTCTCATAGCTCCTAGGTCTGTATCGTTAGCCAAGTCCTCAGGCAGAGAGGTAGAGCTGGGCCCGGCTCCCCAGGGAACTGCCCTTTGCCCTTTGTTTGCAATGCCAGGCCACAGCATCCTACCCCACCCATGCCCTGGCTAGTTTGGTGTTGGCCTGCGATCAAGGCCATAGCTGGGGAGAGAGGGACTTTAAAACTGGTCTGGCCACTGCCGCTCCCTGAGAACAAGGATCACCACCTTGGGTGGGGCACAGCTGCTGCTTTCAGAGGAGTAACACCCTCAGGTTGGTGCTGTGGCTTTTAACCACCTCCCTCACCCCTACCTCCACCCTCACCCTATCCCCAGCAATTTTAGAGAGTCAGTGGCTCATTCCCTGCCAGAGGTGGTGCCTGAGATGTATCCTAACTGAGATATGTTCCCAGAAGCTGGCCACCTATTCCAGGTCCTCTCTGCAGTGGAATAAATACTCTGCAAGGTTCCATAGTGTTCCTCAGTCATAAGGGTGGTGCTTAGCAGATAATTGTGGAGTTATTTGGAAGTAGCAGAACTCTTATATTATAGGGGAAAAATTCTTGTTTATAAAACTAACAAATTTGCATTTAGTTTTTTAAGGTCATGCTTATTGCTTAATATACATTCTTTGCCTCATTTTTATTTTACTAAATTTCTTGCAAACTCCACCTTTCTCTCTCTCTCTCTCTTTTTTTAAATATCAAGGGCCTTAAACCAAGTTAGATTTCTGTGACTGCCCAGCTGATTAGCTGCTTTGAAGACAGTGGTTTTGGGAGCCCCTACTCATGCCTTTCCAGACCTCAGGGCCATCCAGCTTCCTTTCCTTTCAAGGGTGGCCATTACTTCACTTTCCTGAGATAAGACCCCTCCTGGTTTTTTATTTGTTAGTTTTTGTTTTTGAGACAGAGTCTTAAGTTGTCACCCTGGGTAGAGGGCAGTGACATCATAGCTCACAGCAACCTCCGACTCATGGGCTCAAGCGATCCTCTTGCCTCAGTTTTTCTATTTTTGGTAGAGACAGGGTCTCACTTTTGCTCAGGCTGGTCTTAAACTCAAGCTCAAGCAATCTCACCTGCCTCGGCCTCCCACAGTGCTAGGATTGGCCTTCCAAAGTGCTAGGATTCTACTTGTGAGCCACCACCTGGCCTACCCCTCCTGTTTTCACTTTCACTTGTAACCTAGTGGGAGAATAAAAGGTGAGAGAATCTCTGGAGAGAGTTGCAAAGAACATTTTCACTGATTCTTCTATCTTTACCTGCCCCTTTCCCTTCTTCTTTTTTTGAGGGTGAGCTCTCTTGCTTAGCCTTTTCCTTCTTTTCAGTTTCTGCTTCTGTCTTAAAGCTTCTTACAGAGACAGAGAAAGGTTTTCTCTAATTAAAAAAAATTAGTTTGATTGAAATATAATTTTATAACATAAAATTCACCCATTAAAGATCTGCAGTTTGGTTTTTAGTATGTTCAGAGTTGTGTGACTAGTATCACTGTTTATGTTGTAAAATTTTATTCATTTATTTATTTTTTGAGATAGTCTCAAGCTGTTGCCCTGGATTGAGTGCCATGGCGTCACAGCTCACAGCAACCCCTACTCTTGGGCTTAAGCGATCCTCTTGCCTCAGCCTCCCAAGTAGCTGGGACTACAGGCCACAATGCCTGTCTATTTCTTTTGTTGCAGTTGTCATTGTTTTAGCTGGCCCAGGCTGGCCTCGGTGTATGTGGCCAGTGCAATACCACTGGGCTACGGGAGCGTCAGCAGCTACTTTAGAGATGAAGTCTCTCTCTTCTCACTCAGGCTGGTCTTGAATCTGTGAGCTTAGGCCAGCAGTTCTCAACCTGTGGCTCGCGACCCACAGGAACTATATTAAAGGGCCGTGGCATTAGGAAGGTTGAGAACCACTGGCTTAGGTGGTCCACCCACCTCTGCCTCCCAGAGTGCTAGGATTATAGGCCGGAGCCACCACACTTGGCCCTTACAAGAGTTTGTTTTGAGACAGAGCCTCAAAGCTGTTGCCCTGGGTAGAGTGCTGTGGCATCACAGTTCACAGCAACCTCCAACTCCTGGGCTTAAGTGATTCTCTTGTCTCAGTCTCCCAAGTAGCTGGGATTACAGGCACCCATCATAAGGCCCAGCTATTTTTTTGGTTGTAGTTGTCATTGCTGTTTGGCAGATCCGGGCTGGATTTGAACCCGCCATTTCTGGTGTATGTGGCCGGCACCTTAGCCGCTTGAGCTACAGGCGCCAAGCCCTTATAAGAGTTTCTAAAGAAAGATGAGTTCCTTATCAGATATATGCTTTGTAAATACTTGTTCCCATTGTGTGGATTTTTTAATTTTTTTTTTTTTTTTGAGATAGAGTTGTATTTTCTTTCCCTTGGTAGAGTGCTGTGGTGTCACAGCTCACAGCAACCTCCAACTTTTGGGCTTAGGTGATCCTTTTGCCTCAGCTTCCCAAGTAACTGGGACTACAGGTGCCCACCACAACGCCTGGCTATTTTTTTTTTTTTTGCAGTTTGGCATGGGCTGGGTCCAAACCTGCTGTATATGGGGCTGGCACCCTACCCACTGAGGTACTGTCCTTTTTCAACTTTTTTTTAAGCAACAGGACACAGTTTATTGATGTAAAGATTGATTAAGCAAAAGAGAGGGGACAGAACCTGTAGCAGTGGAGGGGGGAAATCTAAGTCTTCAGTCTAGGGCAGTGGTTCTCAACCTTCCTAATGCTTCGAACTTAATACAGTCCAAAGGGGTTGTGACCCATAGGCTGAGAACCACCAGTCTAGGAGCTTTAGTGCTCCTTTTTCTATCCTGTGGGCAGGGGGTTTTGAGGAAGTATCTTTTTCTTAACTTTCTTGATGGTATCCTTGAGGTTGAAAGCTTTTAATTTTGATAAAGTCTAGTTTCTAATCTTTTGTTCTTTTGTTACTTCCTGTATTTGTGTCACATCTAGGAAACCCTTGCTTAATTCAAGGTAAATAAAGATTGTTTTCTTTACATTTTGAACAAATTTTTGTATATGGTCTGAGGCAAAGGTTCAGATTCATTCTGTTGCATGTGGCTGTCCAGTTGTCCCAGTATCATTTGTTAGAAAGACTTTTGTTTCCCCTTTGAATTGTCTTGGTGTACCCCACATATTTTTGAGATGTTTATACCAAATGAGATAGATTGATCGATCATTATAGGTTTTTTATTGGTTACTCACATGAATTGGTTAACATATGAATGATATAAATCAGTGTTCTTCAGAATTCCTGGTGAAGGTGACTAGGCTTTTATTTTATTTTTATTTATTTATTTATTTTTGTTGACACAGAGTTCTACCCTATGCCCTGAGCAGAGTGCAATGGCGTCATAACTCACTGTAACCTCAGACTCAGGGCTGTGGGCATCCCGCTGCCTCAGCCTTCAAAGCCACTGGCATTACAGGCACTCGCTGTGGCACCCAGCTGAGTTTTTCCATTTTTTTATGAGTTGGGGGCCTCATTCTCCCTCAGACAAGCCTCAAACTCCTGAGCTCAAGCAATCCTCCCGCCTCAGCCTCCCACAGTGCTGGGATTATAGGTATGAGCCACCATGCCCAGCGGGACTGGGCGGTTAAACATCAAAACTGAGGTCAGCTAGCATTTTGGGAGACTGAGGTGGGTGAGTTGTCTGAGCTCAGGAATTCGAGACCTTGTTTCTGTAAAAACAGCCTGGCATTGTGGTGGATGCCTGTAGTCCCAGCTGCTCGGGACGGGAGGCTGAGGCAAGAAGATCACTTGAGCCCAAGAGTTTGAGGTTGCTGTGAGCTATAAGGCCATAGCACTCTACCAAGGGGGGCAAGTGAGACTCTGTCTCAAAAAATAAATAAACTGGCTCGGCGCCAGCCACGTACACCTGAGCTGGCGGGTTCGAATCCAGCCCCTGGCCCGCCAAATAACAATGACGGCTGCAACCAAAAAATTGCTGGGCATCGTGGTGGGCGCCTGTAGTCCCAGCTACTTGGGAGGAGGCGGCAGGAGACTCACTTGAGCCCAGGAATTGGAGGTTGCTGTGAGCTGTGATGCCACACCACTCTATCCAGGCTGACAGCTTGAGGCTCTGTCTCAAAATGAATAAATAAATAAATAAACCTGCAAAGGTGCCTGCAATCCCAGCTACTCGGGAGGCGGAGGCAAGAGAATCACCTAAGCCCAGGAGTTGGAGGTTGCTGTGAGCTGTGTGGCACCACGGCACTCTGCTGAGGGCGATAAAGTGAGACTCTGTCTCTACAAATCAATAAATAAACCAAATATCAAATCCATTGTGGACCGATAATTTTGTTAAATACAATAGAAATGAATTATTAGACAAATGATCATGTGCTCAGCAAGTTTCTAAAGTTAATGTGCACTCTGGTTTTGTACTTACCTTGTCTCAGACTGATAAGAAAATACAGAACAGTCCTGGTCCATGGGCCACACTTAGAGAAGTACTGGCCCAAATCCTACTGGGTGTGTGCGTGTTCCAGTCTGCTTATCTCTTGTTGAACATGTTGAAAACCAGTGTTTCTCAAACAGTGGACCTGAGGGGCTTCATCAGTGTCACCTGAGGCACCAGTGTCACCACTCCTCCTCCTCCAGTCTTTGAAGGGGTGGTTATCTCCAGAGAGAAAAAGACTTACTTTTTAAATTGTCACCCAAATAAGATGAAACTCTCATGCTAGTAAAATCTGTCTGTTGTTAACAAGGTTATCTACAGCTTTTAGGGTGAGCAGAGTCCATCCATTCAGCCCTGTCTTAGTGCCCAGTTAGTTGTACTACCTGTCCTCAGTGTAATAAGCCCAAACCGACTTGGGCGGAGAAGGAACAAAACTACCCCCAACAGTTAAAATGTGCCGTGGGATTGTAGCAAAACATGAAAGAACCTAGAGATTCAACTTCAGGGGCTCTATGTATGCTATATATACAGCAGGAAAAAAAACAATGTACTTGTTAAAAATGAAATTATATTTTTCTCTCTCTTTTTTTTTTTTTTTTTTTGAGACAGTCTCACTTTTTTACCCTCAGTAGAATGCCATGGCACTATAGCTCACAGCAACCTCAAACTCCCGGGCTCAAGTTCTCCTACTGCCTTAGCCTCCTGAGTAGCTGGGACTACAGGCACCCACCACACTATTCCTGGCTATTTCTAGGTATGGGGTCTCCTCTTGTTCAGGTTGGTCTCAAACTCCTGAGCTCAAGCAATGTACTTGCCTCAGCTTCCGAAGTGCTAGGATTATAGGCGTGCGTCTACGTCCAGCCCTAACAAATGAAGTTCCTTGTTTTTTTTTTTGAGACAGAGCCTCAAGCTGTCACCTTGGGTAGAGTACTGTGGCATCATAGCTCACAGCAACCTCCAATTCCTGGGCTTAAGCGATTCTCTTGCCTCAGCCTCCCAAGTAGCTGGGACTACAGGCCACAATGCCTGGCTATTTTTTGGTTGTAGTTGTCATAGTTGTTTAGCAGGCTCAAGCTGGATTCGAACTCACCAGCTCTGGTGTATGTGGCTGGCGCCTTAGCTGCTTGAGCTACAGGCGCTTGAGCCGAAATTCTTGAAGAATAATTAATAATATGGGAAAATGCTTATGATATTTAAGGGAAGAAATTAGCATACAAGAAAAAAGCCTCAGGCCAGGGGTGGTGGCTCATGCCTATATGTAATCCTAGCACTATGGGAGTCCCACCTCTACTAAAAAAGAAAAACTAGCCAGGCGTTGTGGCAGGTGCTTGTAGTCCCAGTTATTTGGGAGGTTGAGGCAGGAGGATCGCTTGAGCCCAAGAGTTTGAGGTTGCTATGAACTATAAGGCCATGGTAGTCTACCCAGGGTGACAGAGTGTTTTTCTCTGTCTCAAAGAAAAACAAACAAAAAAAAGACTAGGCATAAGTACCTTAAAAAACAAAACAAAACAGTGTATTGAAAAAAGGCCACCAAATACACTCAGTAATCCCAATTTTGTAAATTGTTTATTGCATAGTTTAAAAAGTATCAAATGTAAACTGTTGTCACCTCTGGGCAGTAGGAATTTTCTGTTTTTACCTCTTTATTTTCCACTTTAACCTCATATTCTCCTATCATCCTCAGCAGCTTCTAGTGAAGCTTTTTCTTCTTCTTCTTCCTTTTTTTTTTTTTTTTTTGACCCAGCTGTCACCCTGGGAAGAGTGCCGTGGTGTGGTAACTCACATCGACCTCCAACTCTTGGGCTCAAGCGATCCCCTTGCCTCAGTTTTTCTCTTTTTAGTAAAGAGAGGGGCTCACTTTATTTTGCTCTGGCTGATGTTGCACTCTCATCAGGTCAAGCAATCTACCCACCTCAGCCTCCCAGAGTGCTAGGATTACAGGCATGAGCCACCTTGCAGGGCCTTCTTACTCTGTTTTTATGACCTCTCTTTATTCTGTTGGGTCGTCCACCAAGGCATTCCCTGTTTCTATAGTGTGCCCTTTGATATCCTATCAGTAACTACACAAAGGCATCCCTAGTACCAGAAGTTAACACCGAATATATATTTGTTAGAAGGATAAATTAATGAGTACATAATCATATATGCATACATGAAAGTTACGATTGTTATAATGGGCCAATAGGATGGGTAGATGACATTCATAATTCTCTAGGGCTACAACTTCTATTTTTAATTTTTTAAGAAAACTGCCTTTTCTTATTTGCATGCATGATTTTGGATAGCTGCAATCATAACTTTCATATGTTATGGTATTCTATTTTTACTTCCTGTTTCATTCAACTTTTTTTCTTGGTGTTTATAATTAGGGTTTTAGATGAGTGTATAATATTCTGTTGCATTGTATCATGGTTTACCTAACCATTCCCTTTATAACATTTTCAGGCCAGGCGTAGTGGCTCATGCCTATAATCTCAGCACTTGGGAGGCCGAGACAGGTGGATTGCCTGAGCTCACAAGTTCAAGACTAACCTGAGCCAGAGCGAGACCTCATCTCTTAAAAAAATAGCCAGGCATTGTGGTGGGTGTCTATAGTCCCAACTACTTGGGAGGCTGAGGCAAGAAAATTTCTTAAGTCCAAGAGTTTGAGGTTGCTGTGAGCTGTGACTTCACAGCACTCTATTGTGGGCAACAAAGTGAGACTCAGTCTCAAAAAAAAAAAAGAAAAACTCTGGGCGGTGCCTGTGGCTCATCGGGTAGGGCGCCGGCCCATATACCGAAGGTGGCGGGTTCAAACCCGGCTTCGGCTGAACTGCAAAACGAAAAAATAGCCAGGCGTTGTGGCGGGCGCCTATAGTGCCAGCTACTCGGGAAGCTGAGGTAAGAGAATCACCTAAGCCCAGGAGTTGGAGGTTGTTGTGCGCTATGTGACACCACAGCACTCTACCGAGGGTGACAAAGTGAGACTGTCTCTACAAAAAAAAAAAACTCAAATTTTCAATTTTTACTGATACGTAGAAATTATTTTTTTAGGTTTAAATTTATAAGTGAGTTTCTAGAGACAGCACTGTTTGATAGAAGGGGTTTATTGCCTTTGATTATGATCACTTTGTTCATTTGCTTATCTGTAGATCTGTATCTGTTTTTACTGTTTGAACCAAAAGAGAAAATTGAAGCTGTGACTTAGAGGGCACCTAACCTGGGAGTTGGGGGATAGGCTCAGTCGACTGAATATGAACCTAGCAGTGGTGTGCTAAGATGACCGGGGAGATGGGGTGGCTAGTCAAGGAGAGCCTCCTCCTTTGTTTGTCCTTGTAAGAGAGAAGCCAGGAGAAAACTGAAAGAAGACAGATCTGAAATGCCCTCAAAGGAACAATTGAGAAGACTCGGGTTTGCTTGTATATGGAAACATAGGGCCCAGGACATCGACGGTGATGGGAGGTTTGGGCCACAGTGCCCAGGAGAATGGCTCCTAACCTGATTTTTTATAAAAGGGATGTCCAGAGGAGGAATTGCTGGAAAAAAAAGGGGTCAAGGTACTGAATTAGGTTTTAAATGTGTTGGGCTTGCGTTGTTGCCAAGTGGAAATGTTTGGTAGCTGGAGAGCAGTCAAAGAAGGAAGCTTTGGGATTATTGGTGAAGGCTGACTGGTGAGGCCTTGGGTGGAGGAGAGGTCTTCAAGGGAGCCTGGATAGTGGTGAGGAAGGGAGAGCGGAGGAGTGGAAAATAGATCTGTTGCTGGCACAAAGGGGGAAGAGGAGAATAGAGGAAGACCAGGATCCAGCAGGGTCACAAAAACCTAGGGAGGGGGAGGTGTGAGGGTGGGCAGGAGAGTGCATGTTCTACCACAGAGAGGCTAGAGGATGAAGACCCTCAGGGATGTACGTGGGGCTGAGGTGCCTATTCCTTTTTTCCAGCATTGCAGACAGTGCTTTCAGATGAATTAGTGCAAGACTGAAATCTTTCAGTTAGTTGGGCTCAACAAACCAATGGTGACTGGTGGATGATGAGGCTTTATGCTATGTGATTTTTTTTTTTCTGTTTCTTTCTTTCTTTCTTTTTTTTTTTTTTTTTAGAGACAGAGTCTCACTTTATCACCCTCGGTAGAGTGCTGTGGCATCACAGCTCACAGCAACCTCCAACTCTTGGGCTTAAGTGATTCTCTTACCTCAGCTTCCCAAGTACAGGTGCCTGCCACAACGCCCAGCTATTTTTTGGTTGTAGTTGTCATTGTTGTTTGGCAGGCCCAGGCTGGATTCGAACCCGTCAGCTCCGGTGTATGTGGCTGGAGCCCTAGCTGCTGAGCTACAGGGGCCAAGCCAGATAAAGAGAATTTCTTTGTGCTCCCTAACTTACTGCTTTCTGGACAGCAGCAGGCTTCCCTAAATGGCAGTTCTTCCCCCTACCCCCGCAGCCAGTTCCTAGTTTATTGTGTGAAATTGGTCTTATGGCTAAGTAGATGCCCCTCTGCCAGAAATGTTCCTTTAGGTTTTTTGATGGTTACTTAAAGATTTTGTGTGTGTGTGTGTGTGTGTGTGTGTGTGTGTGTTTGAGTGAAAAAATTAAATCTTCTTGAATCTTTGAGAAAGGAACAAGTTGGGACAAACACTCTCATGAGTGAAGTTCTAGTGAGAGGCTAAAATCCATGACTAATTATTGAGCCCTGTTACACATGTGGGACCTCACTCTCCAAAAGAACCATGTGAGTACTACAGCCTGGGAGGCTGTGGGCATTCAACGTTGACTCTGGGGTTGGATTAGAGCTTGCCACTCACCAATTTTGAGCCTTGGGGCAGATTTTTATCCTTTCTGTGCCTCATTTGCTCACCCACTAAAATGGATGTAGAATTGTTAGAATGTTACGTTTTTTGTTTGTTTGAGAAAGAGTCTCAAACAAAGAGACTCATGTTGACTTTGGTAAAGTGCCTTGATGTGATCATAGCTCATAGCAACCTCAAACTTCTGGGCTCAGGTGATCTGCTTTGCCTCAGCCTCCCGAGTGGCTGGGACTATAGCCGCCCTATAAGGCCTGGCTAGTTTTTCTATTTTTAGTAGAGTTGGGGGTCTCAGTCTTGCTCAGGCTGGTCTCAAACTCCTTAGCTCAAGCAATCCACCCACCTCAGCCTCCCAGAATGCTGGGATTTTAAGGCATGAGCCACAAACCAGTCAGAAGGCTACATTTAAACATAAAAGTAGTGGGGCAGGGTAGTGGTAGCTCCTGCCTTGATCCTAGCACTTTGGGAAGATTGCTTGAAGTGGGGAGTGAGCAAAAGCCAGATCTGTCTCTACTAAAAATAGAAAAATTAGCTACTAGTGGCAGATGCCTGTTTAAGCTACTTGGGAGGCTGAGGCAGTAGGGTCACTTGAGCCCAGGAGTTTGCGGTTGCAGTGAGCTATGGTAATACCACTGGACTCTAACCTGGGCAACAGAGTGAGATCCTTTTTCTAAATAAGTAAGTAAATTTATTGTACACTAGTGAACAACAGAGTGAGACTCTGATTTCTGCATATTTCCCTTTTGGCCTTTCGTGTATGTGCATATGCATGTACTGCTAATGGAATTGGAATTGTTAAAGTTAATATTGTTAATATTTGGCAATATTGGCTCTGCGCCTGTGGCTCAACACCTGAGCCACGTACACCTGAGCTGGCGGGTTCGAATCCAGCCTGGGCCCACCAAACAACAATGACGGCTGCAACCAAAAAATGGCCGGGCGTTGTGGCGGGTGCCTGTGGTCCCAGCTACTTGGGAGGCAGAGGCAGGAGACTCGCTTAAGCCCAGGAATTGGAGGTTGCTGTGAGCTGTGACGCCAGAGCACTCTATCCAGGGTGACAGCTTGAGGCTCTGTCTCAAAAAAAAAAAAAAAAGTAGGCAATATTTTGAACAGTTTCTCCTATTTCAAATAGTATTTATTTTCCCCATCTTAAAACAAACAAACCAGCAAACATAAAAGTGCTTAGAGTTCACATGGCACGCACGCTGTTAGCTGCTGTC
>CAUYRH010031640.1:0-10031 GCA_963574655.1 Perodicticus potto
AAAAAAATTAAAAAAAAAAGAAAATGTGGATACAATTTATCAAATGGAACTGGCTGAATTGCAGAATTGTGACTCTCTGAAAGATGCATTCAAGTCAAGCAGCCTTCCTAATTTCTATGCATCTCTCCCCTCTGAGACATACCCTAATCTCAGGACCCATGCACTCAAAATGGCAACCATCTTTGGCAGCACTTATGTCTGTGAACAGACTTTTTCCAGAATGAAACATCTGAAATCTCCAACCAAATCTAGACTAACTGATGCACACTTGCATCACTTGTTATGACTAACAGTGACAAATATGGAACTGGATATTGACCATCTCATTAGCCAAAAGCAGGCCCATAGTTCCCATTGAAATACTGGTAAGTTTGTCGATTTAACTTTACTTGTTCTTCATTTTAAATATTGTCTTTGTTCCCATTTTCTTTTTTTTACTTCAAAATAAGATATGTGCAGTGTGCATAGGAATTTGTTCAGTTTTTTTTTTTTTTCAACTATAGACCGGCCCGCCAATGGGCTAAGGGACAGTGAACTGGCCCCCTGTTTAAAAAGTTTGAGGACCCCTGCTCAAAGGAGTAGGGCGCCAGCCCCCCATGCTGGAGGTGGCAGGTTCAAACCCAGCCCTGGCCAAAAACTGCAAAACAAAAACAAAAATTATGAACAAATTCCTATGCACACTGCAAAACAAAATGGGAACAAATACAAATACAATGAAAAAAATGAAATGAAAAAAATGAAAAAAAAAGAAATTTTAAAATGAAAAAAAAAGCACCCCACATCTGCAAAACAAAAAAAAAAGACCTCCTAACTTCAGAAAAAAAAGGCCCCCCTTAACTGTAAAAAAGGCCCTACTAACTGCAAAATAAAAAAAAAAATAGACCTCCTAACTTCAAAAAAAAATAAATTCTAACTTGTTCTTACCTTGGTCCACAGGCAGCAGCAGGCTCTGCACAGGTAAGCTCATGACTCGTCTGATCACACCCAAGACTGAGAGGAGTCAAGAGACAGGAGGGGAGTCGGAGAGTGCAGCACACGAGTGCCCCGGGGGCCCCAGACTAGTAGGCTGCTAAGCAGGACAGGCAGCAGCAGCAAAAATACCCGGCAGCGGGCCGTAGTTTGAGGACCCCTGACTTAAAGGTTCTGGAAACTCATAGGTCCTAGAAAGGGAGGCACAGCATGCCATGTAGGGGATCACACTGGAGAAGGACCATGGTAGAGCCTATCAAGCAGATAGGAGCTGAGAGTGAGGCAGCCCTGGGCAAGAGCCTTTCTGGGGTTCTAGGCCTAGTACAATAACAAAAGGCATGAGGAGATTTCATTGGCACATTTGAATGTCAGATTATGGTAAGGGGAGGGCAAAGACGAGAATCTGTAGTAGGGACCAGACTTTTCACACTAATACAACTGGTCACCTTAGAGTGCTCAGAGCCTGTTTATTGGGATGCTAAAGCGTCAAAAAAATATGAAGTTTTTAATTTGAAATGTACAATGCAATCTGGGAAAAATGAGTGTGGAACTTGGAATATCTGGTTAGACCCAAATGAAAGTCAATCTTACACCCTGCTGGGTTTGGGGTGTGGCGTGTCCCCACCAAGAACTCATGTTGAGGACTGGCCTTCATTGTGGCGGTATGGGGGGAGGGGCCTACTAGGACGTGTGAGGGTCACATGGGCACATCTCTCATGAATAGGTTAATAATGCCAGCAGGCAGGAATGAGTTTTAGATCATGAACGACTGAATTTGTTTCCTTGAGAGCTACAAAGTAAGGTTACTGCACATGTTTTTACCCTTTTTGTACAAGCCCACTCCCTGTCCCTTCTATTTCTCTGCCATGTTTTGACGCAGTATGTGAGCCTCACCAGAAGCCATGCAGATGCCAGTGCCACTCTTGAACTTTCCAGCCACCAGAATCCTGAGTCAAAGAAAACTTCTTTTTAATTATGCAACCTCAGGTATTATGTCACAGCAACAGTAACCAGACTAATACAACCCCCCAAGATACTCTAAGCCCTATAGTTTACCCTTTGGCTTCTGAAATTAAGTTTTCTGCTTGGCCAAGCACAGTGGCTCACACTTATAATCCTAGCACTCTGAGAGGCCAAGGCAGATGGACTGCTTGAGCTCAAGGAGTTCCAGACCAGTCTGAGCAAGAATGAAACCCCCATCTCTACCAAAATATATATATGTATTTTTTGTTTGTTTGTGAGATATATTTTTATTTATATATACACACGCACACACACACAAAAGATGCGTGTAGAGGCATGTGCCTATAGTTCCAGCTACTTGGGAGGCTGAGGCAAGAGATCACTTAAGCCCAAGAGACTGAAGTTCTTGTGAGCTTGGAAGACACCATGGCACTACCTAGGGCAGTGGTTCTTAGCCTTCCTAATGCCTCAACCCTTTTAATACAGTTCCTGTGGGTCGCAACCCACAAGTTGAGAACCACTGACCTAGGGTAACAGAGTAAGACTGTCTCAAAAAAAAAAAAAGAAAGAAAAAGGAAAAGAAAACTGTGTTATAATCTCACTTGGACCAGATACTTTGGAAGGTGATGCATATCTCAAAACCTACCACAATCACCTTCTGTTACCACTAGAGTCATAACTAGGGCAAAAGTATACAACATAAAGCAATAGCTCACACAACAAAATAATTTCAACTCTGATCAACATGTGTCAGGTTTCCTGGAGAACATGTATGAGCATGGATTCTAAGGGTGTTAAATCAAGAAGAGTAAACTATGACACTAGATATGGGGACACTCATTAGACATTTGGGATTTTACATATTAGATAATGAACCTGAATATGACTCTAACAGCTAAAATGGTTGGATGGCTGAAACTTGTACTCATTTTGACCTGCATGGAGTTGATACGCCACAGTTTCCCTGGTTAATGAGGAGGAAATCCTAGACACATAGAAATGTTACACTGAATTTATTATGTGAGCCTCACACCCTGCCTTCCCCAACCTAGGCTGAGGGCCCAGAAAAGAGTATCTTTGAAGAGAGTACTTCTTCAAAAGAAACAAGAAAAACAAAGAAATAGATAACTTTGAAATTTTCTGTGATCATTCTCCTTTATACACCTGTTACAACTACAGAGGATAAAATCACTCAGATAAGTTCCTTGACTTCAATGATGACAGGAACCCCGAGGACCAAAAATCAAAGGCACTTAACCATCAAAGACAATGACGTGGGCGACGCTTATGGATCAAAGGAGTGGCAGGTTTAAACCCAGCCCCAGCCAAAAACTGCAAAAAAACAAAAAAACAAAAAAAAAGACAATGATGTTACATCAGCTATCAAGGACACATTGAATGCACCAGTAATCAGAATACTTTGGCTTAAATAAATTATCGGTGATGGCAAACTGACCACAGTGTCCTTAGAATGAAACAAATAAGTAGTCTACTAGAAGAGGGATTAGCAAATCTTGCTGTAAATGATATATAGTAAAAGTTACACTTTAGGGGCCACAGTATCTGCTGCAAATACTCAGCTCTGCCCCTAAAGTATGAAAGAAGCCAGAGAAAATATGTAAATAAGTAAACATGGGCATGATCCAGTAATAGTTATTTACAAAAATAAATTTAGAGCTAGATGTGTCCCATGGGCCTGGAATATTACTTGATCTATGAAACAAGAATTCTCAAGTCTAGTGACCAAAAACTTGATAAGTCCCCACTGAAAGGACTCAGAGCCTCTCACTCAATTTCCAAATCACTTAGGATTGTACAGAAGTCCTGGATCTTGGAGAATTACTGTGGACTACCACAAACTTATATCAATTCTCCTGTTCTCTGTTGATCAAAACAGAGTCTTCAGAGGTTGTGATATTCTACAAAACATCACAACAGTCCACCAAATTGATAATATGCACATTGGAATCCATGAAAAGGAAATAGTAAATGGTTTGAATACCTTTATAAGACACATACAAAGTAGGGCGGCGCCTGTGGCTCATTGAGTAGGGCGCCGGCCCCATATACCGAAGGTGGCGGTTTCAAACCCAGCCTCGGCTGAACTGCAAAACAGAAAAATAGCTGGGCGTTGTGGTGGGTGCCTGTAGTCCCAGCTACTCAGGAGGCTGAGGCAAGAGAATCGCCTAAACCCAGGAGTTGGAGGTTGCTATGAGCTGTGTGATGCCACGGCACTCTACCGAGGGTGATAAAGTAAGACTCTGTCTCTGAAAAAAAAAGATACATAAAAAGTAGAGGATGGGAGATTTAAGGACCAGCCATATCATTCAAGTTTTGGGGGGTCCAGTGGCCTAGACCATTGAAGATATCCCCTCCAAAATGTCACTCCTCACCACTCACCTCACACCACCTGTTCCCAAAATGAAGCACAGCACTTGGCAGACCTATGTGATTCCTTAGGCAATATATACATTTCAATCTACTTTAACTCGTCTACAGAGATACTTGAGTGGACACCAAGTGAGTGCAATATACCAAGCTCAAACTGCAGCAGAAGCTTCTTGAGCACTTAAATTGAATCAACCAGCAGACCCAATGATATTCAAAGTATCCGTGATAAATAGGATGTTGCTGGAAACCTTGGGCAAACACCAACAGAAGAGTCATAGCACGTATCTCTAGTAGACTGAGGTAAACCTGTGCTTTCTGTAGAAAACTATTCTCTTTTTGAGTGAAAGGTTACCACTGATATTACCATAGACACTGAACAACTAAACGTGGGCTATCAGGTGATCACATGGATTGAGCTCCCTACCATGAACTTGATGTTGTTTAGCCATTTGCCATTAATTTGGGCAAATGTAGCAACAATGCATCATCAGATGGAAATGGCACAAAAGACCCTGAACTTCTGTAGAAGCTTTGGTGAGTACAAGTTAACTGTGTAAGCGCATGGCAAAGACTCAACACAAGCTCCATTTACACTGCATCCTCTCCCTCAATCCAAGCCTACAGCTTCCTGGGGTATGCCTTATGCCCATCTGAGGCAAAGCCTGGTTTACAGATGTGTTTCTGTAACATGCTAGAACCATTCAAAATTGGAAAGCAGAAACACAACAGCCCCACTGAACAATGACTCTAAAGGCTGCAATCACAAAAGTTTTCCCAGTGGCAGAATTTCAAGCAGTGTATTTTACTGTCCTCTGGTCTAGAGTGAGAAATGGCCAAAAAGGTGCATAAATACCATCCATGAATAGTTACCAATGGTTTCACTAGATGATCAAGAATAAAGAAGACTGGTACAAGGAAGTCTAGAAAAACACATTTGGATAGATGCCTCTTGTAGAACATAGGCTGTGAAGGTATTTGTGTCCCGTGTATTTAATAAATGGCCACCAAAGGCAATCCATTAGAAAGGAAACTTTAAAAATAGGATGGACAAAAATGATGCACTGTACAGAAGTCAATTACTTTCCCCAGCCACTTCCACAGGCCCTTGAATGAAACAGCCGTAATGACAGAAACAAAGACTATTTGTGATTCAACAACATGGACTTCCATTTACCAAAAAGCCCAACAAGCACACAGTACAGCTGGGTGCCTGAGCTGATAAAAGCAGAAACCAACAATGCGTACCCAAGGGCACCACTTTTTAGAGCAGTGGTTCTCAACCTTCCTAATGCCACGAACCTTTAATACAGTCCAAAGGGGTCGCAATCCAAAAGTTGAGAATTGCTGTTTTAGACTGTCAGGGAAGCCATCTGGTAGCAGACTGATTCACACGGGGCCACTCCTACTATAAAGGTGACTGAGATTTATCCTGAAAGAGGCTCATGTTCTAGATGTGCATCTACTTTTCTCCCAGTTATGCTTCTGCTGGCACCACCATCTGTACACTCACATGGTTTAACTGTAGTCACTGCACTCTACACAGCAGTGTTTTCCATCAAGAAACCCTTTAAACTGCACAGGAAGTCCAACAGTGAGAACTCGTCCCTGCAGTCGACTGGCTTTATCACATTTTCCCATCACTCAGAATAAACTGTAGAACACCTTCCTGAAAACTTAGTTATAGGGCCAGTCAGGAGACAACCCTGTGAAACTTCTCTACCATGCAGTGGGCTATAGCCACAGTGTGGCTAACTGATCCTAACATGACCTCCACCTTCTGATATTCACACTATTTTTGGAGGGGGGAGAAAAGAGTCTCACTGTTGCCCCAGGCTAGAGTACTATGGTGTCATCATAGCTCACAGCAACCTCAAACTCCTGGGTTCGAGCTATTGTTCTGCCTCAGCCTCCCAAGTAGCTGAGACTACTGGCACCCATTACAATGCCCAGCTAGTTTTTCTATTTTTCATAAAGAAGGGGTTTCACTTTTGCTCAGGCTGGTCTAAAACTCCTGCACTCAAGCAATCCTCCTGCTTTGGCCTCCCAAGGTGCTAGGATTACAGGTATGAGCCACTATGCCCAGGTATTCAAACTCTTAGGTGATAACCACCCCTTGAGTGTACACAAGGCATGTAACTTATTTCAACTCAGTGGAACATGGTAAATATCAAGGGATTTTGTGATTGTATTAGGGTTCCAAATCAGTTGGTTTTGAGTTCATCAATACAAAAATTATCATGGTGTCCTGGTGGGTCTGATTTAATCAGGTGGAAGTCTTTTAAAGAGGGACTTGGCCTCCCCAAGGTTCAGATACTCCTCTAGCAGGCTTAATGAAGTAAGGGCCACATAGCACGACAGCCTCTAGTTGCTGAATCAGCCTTTAATGAATAGTCAGTAACAAGTCCAATTGCTGCAAGGGAATGAATTTTGCCAACTACCCAAGTGTAGAAACACATTCTTCCCTAGTTAAGCCAGATGAGAATGAAACCAACCAACACCTTGATTGCAAGCAGGCTGAGACTCTAAACAGAGAACCAATGTAAAGCCATGTCTGGACTCATGGCCCAAAGAAACAGTTAAGTATGTGTTGTTTTAAGTCACTAAATTTGTTATAACTTGTCACATGACAATAGATACAGAAAGCACAAGTATTCTTTAATAAGGTCTAGGAGAGAAGCAGGCAGTTGGGCACAGGTAGGCATTCTTTTTTTTTTTTTGGAGACAGTCTCAAACTGTCGCCCTGGGTAGAGTGCTGTGGCATCACAGCTCACAGCAACCTCCAACTCTTGGGCTTAAGTGATTCTCTTGCCTCAGCCTCCCAAGTAGCTGGGACTACAGGCATCAGCCACAATGCCCAGCTATTTTTTGATTGTAGTTGTCATTGTTGTTTGGCAGGCACTGGATTCGAACCCAAACCCACCAGCTCTGGTGTATGTGGCTGGCACCCTAGCCTCTGAGCTACAGGTGCTGAGCCAGGCATTCTTTTTTGTTTGGCTTCTTTCACTCTAAATTGCTAATTAAATTCATCCATACTGTTTGCATCTACCTTTGACTTATTCCTTTCATTTCTTATACAATATTCCAGTCTAATATATATATTACACTGGAATTGTAATATAAGCAATTCACCCGTTCTTCTGTTGATTCACATTTGGGTTCCTTGCAATTTACAGCTATTTCAAATGATACTGGTACGAAAAATATTTAATTTCATCTAAGCACACATAAGCATACATTTCTGTTGTATTATAGAGCATGCACATGCACCTAGCAAACACTACCAAGTATTTGAAATTGTGTTTCTCCAAGAAACTCAGCAACCAGCAGGATATACACATTCTCACCAACTTTGTCTTCAGAATCCTAATCAATTGTTTCACTCTGTCCAGTCAGCTAGCTGACTAAGAGTAGAGAAAGTAACTTGAATATATCCAAGCCACATGGCACCTTCAGAGTTTTCTGGCAGCCCACACTGGCAGGGGAGTTTTCTGGTCATTTACTTATGGACTGATTCCAACCCCTCACATGTGAGTGCTAAAAGAAATCACAGATGAAAGATGATTCTGGATGTTTCCTTTCAGGAAAATAAAGGACTTGCTGAGGTAGGAAGAACCCCAAGTAGGCGTGCAGAACAACTCAAAGAGATTTGACTATGAATCCAAACATTGGCCAAGATAGACAACTAGTTTTTTAATGTTCAGCACTAATTCTCATTAAATCCCTGAAATAATTTCCTATTAATAAAATTTAAACACATTCATGCGTTCTTCTACATCTTCTTGATTTCTATCACTTGAATACAGCACTTATTTTTCCTGAGTTATTCAATGAAGATCACAGAATCCTCCCTCAGCTGTTTCCCACCCAAAGAAAATAACTCCAATGTCAAACCTGGGAGTAATCCTAGCACTCTGGGAGGCCAAGGTGGGAGCATCACTTTAAACCAGTAGTTTGAGAACACACTAGGCAACACAGTGAGACACTGTCTCTACAAAAACCAGAAAAATTAGCCAGGCTTTGTGATGAGTGCCTGCAGTCCCAACTATTTGGGAAGTTAAGGCAAGAAGGTCACCTAAACCCAGGAGTTTGGGGTTGCAGAACACTCCAGCCCATGCGACAGAGCAAGACCCTGCCTCAAAAAAAGAACTTATTCATTATGTGCTTCTATCTTGACCCTATGCCTCACTCTCATGTTTCCTGAACTATAGTCTCAAACTAGGAGTTAGTGGATTCCATTTAAGTTGTAAATAGATTCAAGTCACTCCCCTGCTTTAAACATTTCAAGAGGTTCCCATGGCCTTAGAATATAATCCAGTGTTATTTCCATGGTTCTGCCCCTCTCCAGTCTACTTTCCACCACTCCCTCTGCTCTTCTTCAGCCAACCCCCTTTCCTCTATGCAAGAAATACAGTAAGTTCAAATTGCAGATAATGTAAACAAATGGAAAAACATAACATGCTCATGCATCATCAGAATCAACATCGTAAAAATGCCGAAACTACCCAAAGTGACTTACAGATTCAATGCAATCCCCATCAAAATGCCAACATCAATTTTTGCAGAGCTAGAAAAAAATAATTCTACACTTTGGGATCTGAAAAGAGCCCAAGTAGCCAAAGCAACCTTAAGCAAAAGGAACAAATCCAGAAGTGTTACTTTACCAGAATTTAAGGTATACTACAAGGCTATAGTAACCAAAATAGCAGAATACTGGCACAAAAATAGAGACATAGACCAATGAAACAGAATTCAGATATAAAACCATCCATGTATCGCCATCTCACTTTTGACAAATCAGATGATAATATATGCTGGGGAAAGAATCTCTATTCAATAAATGCTTCTGGGAAAACTGGAAAGCCGTATGTAGAAGACTGAAATAGGATCAATAGCTCTCACCACTCACAAAAATTAATTCAAGATAGATAATACACTTAAACCTAAGATATGAAACAATCAGAATTCTAGAATAAAATATTGGAAAAACTCTTACAGATGTTGGCCTAGGCAAAGAATTTATGAAGACCCAATGACAATCACAGCAACGACAAAAATAAATGTTTTTCTCTGTGGATTGTTTCTGTACAGACAAGGAAACAATCCACAGAGTGAATTTGAAACCTACAGAATGCAGAGAAAATATTCACATGCTATATACCTGATAAAGGCCTGATCACCCGAATCTACAAAGAACTAGAGCAAATTAGCAAGAAAAAATTCAAACAACCCCATTAAAAAGTGGGCAAAAGTGTCCTTATGATAAAATGATTTTTTTCCTTCTGGGTAGATGCCCAGTAATGGGATTGCAGGATCAAATGGGAGGTCTAGCTCGAGTTCTTTTGAGAGTTCTCCATACTTCCTTCCAAAAAGGTTGTATCAGTTTGCAGTCCCACCAGCAGTGTAAAAGTGTTCCCTTCTCTCCACATCCACGCCAGCATCTGCAGTTTTGAGATTTTGTGATGTGGGTCATTTTCACTGGAGTTAGATGGTATCTCAGGGTGGTTTTGATTTGCATTTCTCTAATTAGGGATGATGAGCATTTTTTCATGTTTGTTAGCCATTTGCCTGTCTTCTTTAGAGAAGGTTCTATTCATGTCTCTTGCCCATTGATATATGGGATTGTTGGCTTTCTTCATGTGGATTAATTTGAGTTCTCTATAGATCCTGGATATCAAGCCTTTGTCTGATTCAAAATATGCAAATATCCT
>CAUYRH010031642.1:0-27011 GCA_963574655.1 Perodicticus potto
TTTTTTTTTTTTTGTAGAGACAGAGTCTCACTCTCTCCCCCTCCGTAGAGTGCTGTGGAGTCACAGCTCACAGCAACCTCCACCTCTTAGGCTTGAGCGATTCTCTTGCCTCAGCCTCCCAGGTAGCTGGGATTACAGGCGCCCGCCACAATGCCCAGCTCATTTTTGATGCAGTTCGGCCGGGGCCGGGTTTGAACCTGCCACCCTCGGTATATGGGGCCGGCGCCCTACTCACTGAGCCACAGGCGCCGCCCAAAACTGCCAGTTTTTATGGCTACCTATAGTGCTAATGGGAAAAGGGGATTAATAAAAGCAATGCACTTCCATGTGGACGCTCTGAGATGCTCCAGTTTTCGTCCCTGCCTTCTTAGAAAAGAGAAAATACGGCTCGGCACCTGTGACTCAACGGGCTAAGGCGCCAGCCACATACACCTGAGCTGGCGGGTTCGAATCCAGCCCTGGCCTGCCAAACAACAATCATGGCTACAACCAAAAAAATGGCCGGGCGTTGTGGCGAGCGCCTGTAGTCCCAGCTACTTGGGAGGCGGAGGCGGGAGACTTGCTTGTGCCAAGGAGTTGGAGGTTGCTGTGAGCTGTGATGCCATGGCACTCTATCCAGGGTGACAGCTTGAGGCTCTGTCTCCAGAAAAAAAAAGAAAAGAGAAATAGTAGCACTTTATTTTACTTAAGGAAGGTAGTTAGTCAGATATTTTAACCATCCTATGTATATTCCACTTCCAAAATCTGGTATGTAAGTAAGCTCCATGGCTAGCTGTCTTGTCATATTAAAATATGCCTTTGTCATTTTTGCACTGTCCTTTACTGATTGAGAGCTCTTTATTCTAGGAAAATAGAACTGTGTTCTTTCTGCTGCTTTTAAACATCAATTTTGATGCATGAGTATTCTGATGTTTGCTTTTGTTTCACTTGATTCAGTTTCATAGTGTTGTCATATTGTAGTCTTAGTACTTGTCTTTCGTAGTTAAAATCTGAAGCTGTGTTGATATATTCTGAGGCCTAGTGCTTCACTAGTTATTTTAACAAATGGAGTTAGCGGGAATTTACCCACTAAAGTCTTAGGTAATATTCTTCTAACTTCCCATTCAATTTTTTTTTGGCCGGGGCTGGGTTTGAACCCACCACCTCGGGCATATGGGGCCGGCGCCCTACTCCGTTGAGGCACAGGTGCCGCCCTCATTGAATTTTTTTTATTCCAGCCGGGCTCAGTGGCTCATGTCTGTAATCCTAGGATTCTGGAAGACTGAGGTAGCTGGATGGCCTGATCTCAGGAGTTTGAGACCAGCCTGAGCAAGACAGAGACCCTGTCTCTTAGGGCAGCACCTGTGGCTCAGCGAGTAGGGCGCCAGCCCCATATACCAAGGGTGGCGGGTTCAAACCCGTCCCCGGCCAAACTGCATCAAAAAATAGCCGGGCGTGGTGGCGGGCGCCTGTAGTCCCAGCTACTCGGGAGGCTGAGGCAGGAGAATCGCCTAAGCCCAAGAGCTGGAGGTTGCTGAGAGCTGTGACTCCACAGCACTCTACTGAGGGCGAAAAGTGAGACTCTGTCTCTACCAAAAAAAAAAAAATAGCTGGGTATTGTGGTGGGTGCCTGTGGGCACCTGTAGTCCCAGTTACTTGAGAGGCTGAGGCAAGAGAATCACTTGAGCCCAAGAGCTTGAGGTTGCTGTGAGCTGTGATGGCACCATGGCACTCTACTGAGGGCAACAAGGTGAAACTTTGTATAAAATAAATAAATAAATAAAAATATTTTTTTCATTCCTTTTATCCCTTCCTCTCATGACTCATACCCACTAATTAAATTTAGAAAATTCTGTGCTTAAAAGTAAGAGGAATGGATAGAGTCAGTTCTTTTTGCCATCTCCATTAGTGTTCCTTTCTACTTGAAATTTTATACCCTTAATAACTTACTTGATTTTCCTGACGATATTACTTCAGATCATAATTTTAGTAATTGTCTGAATACTGTCCTAATAATATTAAAAAATTTAATTCCATGAACTGCAGCATAGATCTATGGGCAAATGGGACTAAAAAGAAATATAAAAATATTTATATTTTAATCCCCAGTTGAACATATATTTACTTTGTGCAAGTTTGTGAAATCCTACTTTTCAGGAAAGTTGGGAAGAGTAACTAGATATATTTTCAACCATTATGGTAGATTACAAATGGTAAATGATGTATGTATGGGACTGGGCAAATGTTGCATGTAATTTGTATTTTTCACACTGTTATAAAATTATATTAATATGATACTGTACCCTAAGGCTAGGTCTATGCTAGACCAACAATTCATTCCTGGGCCGCTGAAGATACTTGTTTGGCCCTGCTGTCTATTTAGCCAAGGTGAGTCCCTCATTAATGAGTATGAAATTGCTCACATCTTCCAGCCTAAGTGAGTTTTTCATTATTAGAAGCTGGAAAAAGATACTGACATATTTTGTTGTCAGATGGATTATTGGGTGGTTTGTATTAAACAGTGTGCTTTTGATAGAATAATATGGGCATAAAGATTGGGAAAGTACTCTTTATTTCATTTGATTGGGTAACTTCATTCTTAGTCCTATACAGGTATTGTTTGACACTTTTTTTCTTTACATGAAGAAAAAAGATGAAGTATTTGTTACCAATGAATTTCCAAATATTTCGTAACATGTGAGATTTGAAACATTTTTAAAAATTACAAAATATGGGCTCGGTGCCGGTGGCTCAACGGGCTAAGGCGCCAGCCACATACACCTGAGCTGGCAGGTTCGAATCCAGCCTGGGCCCGCCAAACAACAATGATGGCTGCAACCAAAAATGGCTGGGCGTTGTGGCAGGTGCCTGTAGTCCCAGCTACTTGGGAGGCGGAGGCAGGAGACTCGCGTGAGCCCAGGAATTGGAGGTTGCTGTGAGCTGTGATGTCACAGCACTCTTTCCAGGGTGACAGCTTGAGGCTCTGTCAAAAAAAAAAAAAAAAATTACAAAATATGGATTACTTTTTAGTTAATTTAAATGTAGTTACTGGGGATAAGAATTTTTTTTTTTTTCCCATAGAGACAGAGTCTTACTTTATTGCCCTCGGTAGAGTGCCGTGGTGTCACACAGCTCACAGCAACCTCCAACTCCTGGGCTTAGGCAATTCTTTTGCCTCAGCCTCCTGAGTAGCTGGGACTACAGGCTCCGGCCACAACGCCTGGCTTTTTTTTTGTTTGTTTTGCAGTTCGGCCGGGGCCTGGTTTGAACCCGCCACCCTCGGTATATGGGACTGGTGCCCTACTTGTTGAGCCACAGGCACCACCCCAAGAATTTTTTTTTTATATTTAAAAATAATATATTAGCAGAACCCAAATTATTCTGAATTTCACATTTTCCTGATCTCTCACTCTCATGATGAAAACCCAAGTTTAAACAGTTTCTGTAAAATTTTGAAATAATGGTAGAGAAACCTGACTTGTTTTTGATTCCATTTAGTCCATATCCAGGCAGTCATTAGTTATTTTCATATCTTTTTCTCTTTCTTCTTCCTTGCTTGGACAATTTTAGTAATGTTGTAATTGATTTTCTCACCTCTGTTCTTCCTTTTCTTCCTATGCATCTGCCAGGTTAATTCATCAAATGAACACTGATTAGTATTCCTCTTCCATATTGAACTCTTAATTCCCCCAGACCCCCTTTACTTCATAAAGTCACGTAAATAACTGTGAATGCCTTATAAAAAATTCATACTCTAATGGAGCATATATAGTAATAATAAAAGGCATACATAGATAACTACTGTTAATCTGTTTTGGTATGTATTCTTCTAGATCATTTTCTCTACATTTGCATAGGTTCCACATTTTCTTTACAGGGTAAACTACAGACTCCTTAGCCTTTTGTTCAAGGCTTCCTGTTTTCTGCCTCTGACTTACCTTTCCAGCCTTATCTCACTGGTTTTGTTGATATGCCTACTGTTTTGCTAGTTAACCACTTGCCTTCATGTTTTTTTAAATAGTTTTAAATCTTTTTTATTCTCTACTCTTGCCTTTGCTCATACTTTTTCCACTACTTGCTTATTTTCTCCTTCTACTCCCCCATTTTCCTTGTTGAATCTCAGTCTTTCAGGGCTCATCTCAGTGTAAAATTTTGTGTTTCCTCTCACATTTATAAATACTGATTGGGTCTTGATTTACCCTTCTATACATTTATACCATTTCACTTGGTATTTTAGTTATTTTTTGTTTCATTTAACTATTTTCATGCTTCTTGGAGACAACACCTTTTGACAAATTTCTTGCAGTGCATGGAATGGTCCCCTAAATACTTAATTTACTGAATGAATGAATGAATGAATGAATGAGTGGATATAGTAAAGTGGTTTATGAAGGTGTGCTACATGCTTTTTTTTTTTATCTTTTATCAGCACCCACAACACAAGATCAGACCCCAAGTTCTGCTGTTTCAGTTGCCACGCCTACAGTTAGTGTTTCAACTCCTGGTCCTACAGCCACACCTGTGCAAACTGTTCCCCAGCCGCACCCCCAGACGTTACCTCCTGCTGTTCCTCATTCAGTACCTCAGCCAGCAGCAGCAATTCCTGCTTTCCCACCAGTAATGGTACCTCCGTTCCGTGTTCCCCTTCCTGGCATGCCCATTCCACTTCCAGGTAAACCAACAGATTATAATGGTCTTTCCAGCTATGTTTCCATATTGTCAGTTTGTTCTCATGTGTCTGTTGCGTTTGAAATTTGCCTTGAATCTCACCTGCTCAAAATGTTTTTGAAAGATTCATGGCTAACTGCAATATTTTCTCTTAAGTTTTTGGTAAATGTCCTTTTTTGTTGTTGTTTACGTGTCTTAAAATTAGAGCCACATTTAAAGCTACACTTATTTTGGCTAATGGCTTCATTGAATTAAAAATAATTATCTTTTCATGTAAATATGTTCTACATGCATTATTTTAAGGGATTGAGTCTGTGAAGTTGAGAAATTACAAGTGATAATAGCTAACTCAAGTTTAATGATTTATATACAGTGCCCTGTGCTAAGCACATTACATGTGTAACTCCTTTAATTTTCTTAACCATCTTGTGAGGTAGGTACACAGATTAAATTACTTACTCAAGGGCACATAGCTAATACGTGATAATGTTAGGATTTGAGCCTGTGTCCTTCAGATTCAGATACCAAACTCTTAGTAACTATTAATGCTGGGAAGAAAATGTGAGTTACTTATCTATTAAAAACTTCATATAAAACAGAAACCGTCCCTTGTAACAGTTTTGATGTAAAGCATAATATGCATCGAATCAGTTCATGTATTTTACTGTCTTAAGACAAATCATTAAGATTAGAGAAAGACTTAACAGATTATGGAGTAGAATTCTTACTGTAGGGATTAAACATTGATAGTGTTGGGCATTCTACATTTGAATGTATTTGCAGTTGTCAGACAGATTTAATCCTCGATCCATGGCTCATTCTCCTGTCTTATAGTTGAAAACATTGATAACTTAGAGAGGTCAGTTCCCAGGCTAGTTTGTAGTAAAGATGAATCGAACTTAGGCCTCTTGTCTCTTGTTTTATATTCTGCCCACTGTTTATTATTGCTAGTTGATCACTACTTTCTGTGTGAGAATATTGTTGTAATACAGCTACTTCTTAGATTCGCACACATCTTAATTGTCATTATTATTCTGATTGTTTTTTCCTTGTGACCCTTTTGAAAAGGATACTTTCACCTACACCTTGGCAAGAAAGATACATTTCAAGAATTAGTTGTTGTTTTTTATTGATTTGATAGAAAAACATTTCACACGTTTTTTTTATTTTTTCACATTATTAATGTAGTGTTAAATAATTAAATGCCTAATATGTGGTGTTTAAGAAACTCAGTTTAAAAATAAGAAGAAAACCAAAAATGTTTTCTTCATTATTAGGGCTTGTCTTTCTAAATTAAATTTAAGACAAGCAGCTGGATATTTTCTAGGGAATATAAATGCCATTTTTCTAGGGAACTAAGTGGTAAATGGAGAGTAGCTTGCCTTCTTTTTGCATTTTTTGTCTGCTTTTGGAGTTGAGGACGTCATCAAGACCAGAGCCTGTATTGTGAATGCTCTGAAGAAACTGGGGTTGTTAATGCTCTAGAGAGAAGACTGACAGGTAGCATGATAATGTTGTCAAAGTATTTTCAAAGGCTTTCATTTTAAGGACTTTGCTTTTCTTTAGAGGTTCTTACTAGGAGCAATGGATGAAAGTTAATAGAGTAGCAAAATTCATTTCTATTTCTTTTATGATAAAATCCTTCCAACTATAGCTGCATTTTGATGTTAGGGTCTCCCCTGATTCTTGCCCCATTGAAAAATTTAGGACAGGTTGTGGTGACCATGTAGGTCACCAAATGAGGTGGTATCTGTGAAGTTTGGTGGTAAAAGGTATTCAATAAGTGGCAACCATCAGTGACCTTTTGTAGGTCAGTTGGAAGAGAACTTGAATTGGATAGTATGTTAAGATTTTTTTTTTTTTTTTTTGAGACAGAGCCTCAAACTGTCACCCTGGTTAGAGTGCTGTGGCATCACAGCTCACAGCAACCTCCAATTCTTGGGCTCAAGCGAGTCTCTTGCCTCCGCCTCCCAAGTAGCTGGGACTACAGGCGCATGCCACAACACCCAGCCCTTTTTTTTTTTGGTTGCAGCCGTCATTGTTGTTTGGCAGGCCCAGGCTGGATTCGAACCTGCCAGCACAGGTGTACATGGCTGGCGCCTTAGCCTGTTGAGCCACAGGCGCTGAGCCAGTATGTTAAGATTTTATCTAAGATACCAAGATTCTTTTTAGAGGGAGCCTACTGTCTTAGAGAAAGTGATATTAGTATGTGTTTATGTATTACAGCATTTCTGATATTAATAGACATGGAAAACAGGGCAAAGACAACTTGTTTTTCTACTTTACAAATTGTCTTTTGTTATATGTATAATGAGATCTCTTTCTCTGTTTTAAGCTTTCTATTTCAACTCAGCAATACGGTGAACAGGAGGGATTTGTATGTAATTTGTGTTGGAGGCTTAAATTCTATTTGCAGTGGCATTGTCTGGCTCTAATAAGAATGATTAAGGAAGGGATAGTTATGAACAAGAAGAAAGGAACACATAGAAGAATTAGATAAAATATAGGAATCAAGTGCAAAGTTTATCTTTTTTTTTTTTTTTGAGACAGAGCCTCAAGCTGTTGCCCTGGGTAGAGTGCCATGGCATCATAGCTCACACCAACTTCCAACTCCTGGGTTCAAGCGAGTCTCCTGCCTCTGCCTCCCAAGTAGCTGGGACTACAGGCACTTGCCACAACGCCTGGCTATTTTTTGGTTTGAGCCGTCATTGTTGTTTGGCGGGCCCAGGCTGGATTCGAACCCGCCAGCTTAGCTTAGCTGCTTGAGCCACAGGTGCTGAGCCAAAGTTTATCTTTTTAAACTGAGAAAAAACATGAACTTTCATTATGGTCTGTATTTTGATAGTCAAATAGTGTTCTGTAGTGGTGCAGTTGTTTGACATTGGCAGTTAAACTTAAATATGAGTAGATATGATTTTATTCTGTTCAAGTTGTATTGTTAAAATTATTTATTGGAGGATGGTTTTGGAGAACAGTCTTTAAATGTCAAGTTCACATATCTTACAAATTGAGTTTCTAGTGCTATCTTTAATAGGGCTGGTGATCCTGCAGATGGCAGTATTTACACTAACTTAAACTTAACTACATGCTGTAATTTCTTTAACCAAAAATTTCCATTGCTTTCTTTCCATCGTAGGGAAAATAAAACTACACATAAAACTTTACTTGGCATACTTTTATGATTCAGGTGTTATTTTGTTTTGTTTTGAGATTGGAATCTTGCTCTATTGACTGGGCTAGAGAGCAGTGGTGTCATAGCTTACTGCAATCTCAAATTCCTGATCCTCCTGCTTCAGTCTCTCATGGGTTTACAGGCATGTGTCAGCACGCCTGAATAATTTTTCTTTTCTTTTTGAGTCAGAGCCTCAAGCTGTCGCCCTGGGTAGAGTGCCATGGCATCACAGTGAGCAGCAACCTCCAACTCCTGGGCTTAAGTGATTCTCTTCCCTCAGCCTCTCAAGTAGCTGGGACTACAGGCGCCTGCCACAACGCCTGGCTATTTTTTGTTTGTAGTTGTCATTGTTGTTTGGCAGGCCTGGGCTGGATTTGAACCCACCAGCTCTGGGTGGCATGTGGCTGGCGCCTTGGCCGTTGGAGCTACCAGTGCCGAGCCTAATTTTTGTATTTTTAGTAGAGATGACTGTCTCACTCTTGGTCAGTAGGCTGGTTTCAAATTCCTGGCTGCAAGTAATCCTCCCGCCTTGGCCTGTCAAAGTGCTAGGACTACAAGGATGAGCCACTGATTCAGTCTTTTTATTTTAGTTTTAAGAGTTCATAGGAAGTTTAGTTTTAATATTTATATGTGTATAAGATAGCAATTAAAAAAAATAAAGGTACTTTTCAGAATTTGCAGTATTTTTGTGTGTGTGTGTGTGAACATGGTTACATTGCGTACAAATTTTAGGAGAAATTCTGGTTAGAAATTTCTTTTCTTGTACATTAGTGGGGAAAATAGTTTATTGTTACAATTTATAATTTTTATAGGTACTAAATTAAGTTTTTCAGCTGAAAATAATAGAAATTATTTCCCCTTCACTTTGCTTCAGACTTTAGCCTTTTCCATTTAAAAAAGTTTAAAGGTCACTTTTAATTTTGAGTTTCCTTAATCAGTCTTAGTTTTCCAGCTTTTCCTTTCATTCCCTTTTTTAATCACCATTGTAGTGAATCATGACGAACCTTCATTCTTCTAATAACTGTACGTAATTTTCATTCTTTAATTCAAGTGCTACTTCTTTATCCAGCTTAAATAATAGAGGTTTCTATAGCCATTAGCCCATATAGTCATGAATGATATTGAAGAGGCCCTGTGTTTCTTAATGTTTTATCCTGCCTCCATGCTGTTCCAAGCCCCTAAGAGTCTATAGAGAAGACACTAAGGATGGATATTTTGTCATTAATTGAATGCTACCCTCCTTTTCTTCTTTGCCTTTTCTTTTATTTAAAATATTGTTTGCAGTGCAATATTTGGATTCGTTATGTATCTTACTGTCTCTCTCACCCCTCTTCATCCTTTTCTACTTCTGCATGGTAGTGTTCCGTGCCTCAGCTCCTGCACGTAGTTTTACCTTAGCAGCAGCATTTAAGTGTCTTGTCAGTGTCATGCTGCATCTGCCTTTCTGGTATCTAAGCAACAGCAGCATGAGTTTGATGTCCAGTAGGAAAATGTCCCACGTGAGAATTCTTTACATATATGTGATGAAGGGGCTTTGTTTTGTTGAATTTAAAGTCCTGAGACTCCTTCAAATATTAGCAGAGCTGGCTTGATAAAAAGGTAATTTGATGCTATCATTTAAAATAAGTATCATTGGATTTGGCACTACTTCCCACAGAACGTCAAACAAAAAGAAATTTACTCCATTCTTGGTGTTTTTCATTGGAAATATCTTTCTAAATTGTAGTGGTAAATTATTTCCCTGAATCCCAGTGGTAGCCGACATACAATGGCAGCTTTCCAACATATGCTTGCTTATCCATTTTACAGGTGTAGCAATGATGCAAATAGTCAGCTGCCCGTATGTAAAGACAGTCGCTACCACCAAGACCGGTAATTTTTAAAACCATCTTAGTTTGTTTTGTCTGTAAGTTGGCATGGTAGTGAATGTTGTTGTTTATCCTTTTATTTATTCTTTTGCCCAAGTGAGTGAATTCTTTTATAATTTTCTTTTTAATGAGCGGTATAAATACAGTTGTCATATTTGGCCAACACTTGATTTTCCCAAACGCCTATAGAATTAGCTTCTTTGGTTCACAAAAGCAAACAAGGTCAGATCACTTTATATCTTAATTTATGTAATAAGTGTAAACAACTTCATTCTCATAATCATAACATTTAATTTTATTTTTGATGTGTGTTTTTAAGTTAAATATAAAAAAATCATTTCCATGTGTAAAGTGATGTGATTATACTTGCATGCTAGTGAGTATATGTATGTAATTATTTGTATGTATAATATACGTTTACATTTTAAAGTTACTGAAATAAGATAATTACCTGAAACTTGAGTTCTAGTATAGGATTTGGGGATTTTTTTCCTCCCAATTTTGATTCATGTATCCTTATTTAATAGTATTTTATTTACATAGTACCAGCTTATTTAGCTGTCTTATAAAAAATAAAAATTTTGGCTTGTCTTCTATAAAGTAGAAGCAGCTTTGCATTCTTTTAGGAAAAGAGGAAACTGACAAAGATTATAGTGTATCTGACATAATCATTTAGATTTGATAAACTCATTCATTTTGCTTTAAAACTGAGAATTTTATTCATATCCTTTTAGGGGTCTTACAACATGAAAATAATTTTGCCTCAAGAAATATGCTCAGTAAATATGTTGTCTTGATTTCATTAGAATTTGAGAAACTATTTTTATAAATGTATGTTTCTATTCATAAGTAGAGAACATACCATGATTTTTATAATTTATTATGGTAAGACCTTGTCATGTGAGACCCAAATTTCTGACGGTCCTTAAGGCACTTTTTCTGTATCTAGTTGCATTTAGGCATTAGAACTAAAAAACAAGGGTAATAGAATTAAGTAATATTTAAACCATATTTTATATAATTTGTTTTTGTTCCCACTGGTCCATTCATATATTAATATTTAATAGATTTAGCCCATATTTTAGAGTTTTAATTTCTATTGCACTTTGAATACTTGGATCTAATTTTTTATTATTCTCTTTTTAGGTGTATTGCCAGGAATGGCCCCTCCTATTGTACCCATGATACATCCCCAGGTTGCTATTGCAGCTTCACCTGCTACCTTAGCTGGAGCAACAGCAGTTTCTGAATGGACTGAATATAAAACAGCAGATGGGAAGACATATTATTATAATAATAGAACATTAGAATCAACCTGGGAAAAACCCCAAGAACTAAAGGAAAAAGGTACAGGTTTTAATGACTTGGGACATAGTATGACTATAATAAGGAGAATGCTATTTGAACTTCTCAGTTAATTTCTTTTTAATATGTTTAAGGGATTTTCCAATCACATAATTATGGGATTATTTCTACTGAATTGATAGAGATTTATTTCAAAGTCCAGTTTTAAGTTACACATATGCCTATATAATACATATATATATTATTTATTTATTTATTTATTTATTTTTTGAGACAGAGCCTCAAGCTGTCACCCTGGATAGAGTGCTGTGGCTTCACAGCTCACAGCAACCTCCAATTCCTGGGCTCAAGCGAGTCTCCTGCCTCCGCCTCCCAAGTAGTTGGGACTACAGGCGCCTGCCACAACGCCTGGCCATTTTTTGGTTGCAGCCGTCATTGTTGTTTGGGGGGCCCGGGCTGGATTCAAACCTGCCAGCTCAAGTGTATGTGGCTGGCACCTTAGGCCGTTGAGCCACAGGCGCTGAGCCACATGTATATATTTTTACTTTTGTCAGAAAATTTATAATTATTGTATAGTTACTATCGTTATTGAGGTTAATAGTAGTGATCAGGAAGGAAACGTTTTATGTGTTCTGATGGAAGGAAAAAAGTTAAGCCCTTGGAGCCTTAGATGTTAATAGAAAACTCAAAATTTTCTGTATCACAACCCCCTATTTCTTTCTTTTTTTTTCTTTTAAAAAATAAATATTTATAAACTTAGGGAAGAAGATTCAAAGAATCAGAATATCTTTCCCTCACAACCCCCTATTTCTGTTCCTACGTATCATAATATCTTATGCTAGTCAGCAAAATGAATCATTGCTACAAATGATATATGAAAGACTTTATATCCCTTTTAAGTCAGTAGGTTTTCTTTCCTTTCCTTTCCTTTTCTTTTCTTTTTTGAGACAGAGTCTCACTTAAGTGTCGCCCTGGGTAGAGTGCTGTGGTATCATAGCTAATAGCAACCTTAAACTCTTGGGCTCAAGTGGCCCTCTTGCCTCAGTTTTTCTATTTTTAATACAGACAGTGTCTCACTCTTGCTCAGGCTGGTCTCGAACTCCTGAGCTCAAGCTGTCCATCTGCTTTGGCCTCCCAGAGTGCTAAGGTTATAGGCGTGAGCAATCACGCCAGGCCAGTAGGTTTTCTTTAAAGAATTTCCTGACTGGTATAGCAAGGTATGGAAGTTGAGTATTAAAATAGAGTTAAATCAATGGTATTATAAAGACAGACATTTTATTCTTAAGGCCAATGCCTAAAATTGGAATATCGTAATTGGTTACTCTCTGAATGTTCTTAGGAAGTCATATCAAAACATTTGAGTGATATCATCTTAATTTCTTCATAGAAAAATTAGAAGAGAAGATTAAAGAGCCAATTAAAGAACCTTCTGAAGAACCCCTGCCAATGGAGACAGAGGAGGAGGATCCTAAAGAAGAGCCTATAAAGGAGATAAAGGAGGTAAAGGGCCATAACCTGTGAAACTGGGAGCCACATTAGTTGTTTACTACAGTTTATTTTTAATATCTGCTTGCTATATTTTAAAATAATTGTTATGAATTTGATCTTTGAAATCTTAGTGTTCTTTGAAGATTCTAATTCAATTTTTCCTTTGAAAATTTCATTAAATTACTTCTTAAACTAAACTGAAGGCTGTAGACAGAAAAGGCCTTGGACCAGAGCTTGGGACCTGATTTCCAATCTCTTGACTTAGAGACTGGTACATGTTATAATTATAACTTCATGTTTGGGAAATGTTGGATGTATTTTATCCGTCCTCTCTGCTGTTGTGTTTTGGCATGGAATGATGCCTATATAGCACTAAAAGAATTGCTTTTTGGAAGCTTCCTTGCTTCAGTGAAGGGCTAATGATAGTCATATTTCAGTAGTAGGCCAGTTAGCAGAGATCAGAAACAGTGTTAAATGAAGAAGTCTTCTCTGATTCTTTATACTGTAGTTCTCCATTTTTGTTCCTGATCACACGGTTGGTGCATTTGTAAGGTAAGACCAGATGCTGCTACTGGGTTCTCTGTGGGAGAGGATTTAGAAATTGTTTTTTAGAAATTCCCACTTAGTATTCCCCGTCCTCATTCTAACAGTAGACCTTATTGTGCTTGGAGGTGTTTTCAGTTACACTCTTTTTGGTGGAATATTTAAGTATGGTTTTCTGATAGTAATTAAATGGGTGTAATATTATTCCCCATAGGAGCCCAAAGAGGAGGAGATGACTGAAGAAGAAAAGGCTGCCCAGAAGGCAAAGCCAGTAGCTACTACTCCTATTCCTGGTACTCCATGGTATGCATTTAGCTTAATTATTAATTGATAAGTTTCTCTTTCTTTTTTTTTTTTTTTTTGTAGACACAGTCTCACTATCACACTCAGTAGAGTGCTGTGGCGTCACAGCTCACAGCAACTGCCAACTCCTGGGCTCAGGCGATTCTCTTGCCTCAGCCTCCCAAGGTAGCTGGGACCACAGGCACCCCACAACACCCAGCCATTTTTTTTGTTGTTGCAGTTCGGCTGGGGCCAGGTCTGAACCAGCCATCCTCGGTATATGGGGCCGGCACCCTACTCACTGAGCCACAGGCGCTGCCCTTTCTCCTCCTTTTTAAAAAAAATTATACTTAATTGTTATGTGGTTTATTTTATAGAAAGAAAAAATACCTTAAAAGTATATATGTTAAATAAATGTTTTTAATCTTCTGAATATTTTGGTTCTTGTGTTTGGGGTATTCACATCTAAATTTCAATTGCTACAAATGTCTTCCTTCATGGTATTCTCCATTAATCTTTGTTCATAATTATAGACATGAACCACTGTGAGCCCCTAATATACTTTTTATTATTTAAATTTAAATTTGTTTTTATGAGCATGCCCACCATATAATGACATTTATAGACGTATGTGAAATTATTTCTTTTTATGTAAGTACAGGCAGGCCTTGTATTGTTCTCTGCTTTATTGTGCTTCACAGATACCACTACATTTTTTACAAATTGGAGATTTGTGGCAGCCCTGTGTCAAACAGGTCTATCCATGCCATTTTTCCAGCAGCTTGTGCTCAGTTTTTGTCTTTCTGTCACATTTTGGTAATTCTCACTATATTTCTTTTTTTTTTTTTTTTTCTGAGACAGTTTCACTATGTTGCCCTCAATGAAGTGTGGTGGCATCACAGCTCACAGCAACCCCCAACTCTTGGGCTTAAGCGATTCTCTTGCCTTAGTCTCCCAAGGTTGTGTGTGGGACTACAGGTGCCCACCACAACGCCTGGCTATTTTTTGTTGCAGTTGTCATTGTTGTTTAACTGGCCTGGGCCAGGTTTGAACCTGCTACCCTCGGTGTATGTGGCTGGCACTGTAACCAGTGTGCTACGGGCACCAAGCTAATTCTCACTATATTTCAAACTTTCTTTATTAATACATCTATTATGGTGATCTAGAATCAGTGATCTTTGGTATTACTATTGTAATTTTTAGGGTGCCACATACCGCACCCAGGTAAGATAGTGAACTTAATAAGTGTTGTGTATTCTGATTGCTCTGCCAACAATCTGTTCCCCCATCTCCTTCCATTTGGGCCTCCCTATTACCTGAGACACAATAATATGACTATTAGGTTAATTAATAACTATTATGTTGAAAGAAAGTTGCATGACTTCACCGTAACTCAGAAGCTAGAAATGATTGAGCTTAAGGAGGAAGGCATATAAAAATCCAAGATAGGTGGCACCTGTAGCTCAGTGGGTAAGGGAACCTGAGGCTGGCAGGTTTGAACCTGGCCTGGCCAGTAAACAACAATGACAACTATAACAACAACAACAAAAAAAAATAGCTGGGACTCGGCGCCAGAGCACATTGGTTATGGCTCTGGCCATATGCACTGAGGGTGGCGGTTTGGAACCCAACCTGGGCCAGCTAAACAATGACAATTTCAACAACAAAATAGCCAAGCACTATGGCGGTGCCGGCAGCTCCAGCTACTTGGCAGGCTGAGGCAAGAGAATCACTTAAACCTAAGAGTTTGAGGTTGCTGTGAGCTGTGATGCCATGGCACTCTACCCAGGGCGACCGCTTGAGACTTTGTCTCAAAAAAAAAAAAAAAATCCAAGACAGTCTAAAAGCTCAGTTTCATACACCAGTTAGCAAAGTTGCGAATGCAAAGGAAAAATTCTGAAAGGAAATTAAAAGTGCTACTCAAGTGAACACATGAATGATAAGAAAGCAAAGTGATCTTACTGATATGGATAAAATTTGAGTGGTCTGGATAGAAGATCTGACCAACTACAACATTCCCTTAAGCCAAAGCCTAATCCAGAGCAAGGACCCACTTCTGTTCAATTTTTTGACGCCTGAGAAAGGAGAGAATGCTGCACAAGAAAAGTTGGAAGCTAGGAGACGTTGGTTCATGAGGTTTAAGGAAAGAAGTCATCTCCATGACATGAAAGTGCAAGGTGAAGCAGCAAGGGCTGATATAGAAACTATAGCAGGTTAACCAGAAGGTCTAGTTAAGATTGTTGATGAAGGTGACTGCATTAAAGAACAGATTTTCAGCCTATATCAGAGAGCCTTCTGTTGGCATCTAGGATTTTTGTAGCTAGGAAGGAGAAATCAGTGCCTGACGTCAAAGCTTGAAAGGCTAGGCTGACTCTCTTGTTAGGGGCTAATGCAGCTGGTTGCTTGAAGTTGAAGCTAATGTTTGTTTACCATTCTGAAAATTCTAAGGCCGTTACGAGTAATGCTAAATTCTGTTATGCCAGTGGAGCAAAAAAGCCCAAATGACACCAGATCTGTTTATGGCATGGTGTACTGAATATTTTAAGTCCACACAGACCTATTGCTGAGAAAGAAAGATTGCTTTCAAACTGTTTCTGCTCATTGACAGTGCACCTGGTTCCCCACGAGCTCTGATGGAGATGTATAAAGAGATTAATGTTGTTTTCATTCCTGTTAACACAACATCTATTCTGTAGCCCATGGATCAAGGAGTTCTTCTGACTTTCATTTCTTCTTATTTAAGAAATAAATTTTATAAGGCTATGGCTACCATGGATAGTGATGCTTCTGATGTATCTGTACAAAGTAAATTGAAAGCCTTCTGGAAATGATTGATCATTCTAGATGCCATTAAGAACATGCATTATTCATGGAACTGAAAATATCACCATTAACGGGATTTGGAATAAGTTGATTCTCACTCTCAAAGATACCTTTGAGGGATTTAAGAGTTCAGTGAAGGAAGTCACTGCAGATGTGGTGAAAATAGCAGGAAAACTGGAAGTGGATCCTAAAGATGTGACTGAATTGCTGCAATCTCATGAGAAAACTTGAGTGGATGAAGAGTTTGCTTCTTATGGAAGAGCAAAGTAGGTAGATTCTTGAAATAGAATCTACTTTTGATGACGGTGCTGTGAACATTGTTGCGTGATACCAAAGGATTTAGAATATTACATAAACTTAGTTGACAAAGCAGCAATAGGGCGCTTTAATTTTCATTTACTGCAGATTTTAAATTTCTGCTGTAGGTAAAATGGTATCAAATAGTGTTACATGCCACGAAGAAGTCTCTTATGAAAGAGTCAGTTGATAAGGTAAACGTCATTGTCTTATTTTGAGAAATTGCCACAGTCACCATAACCTTCGGCAACCACCACTCAGGTCAGCCAGCAGCCATCAGGATCCAGGCCAAGACCCTTTGCCTTCCCCAAGACTTGCTGAAGGCTTCGGTGATTGTTAACATATTTTAGCAATAAAGTATTTTTTTTTTTTTTTGAGACAGAGCCTCAAGCTGTCACCCTGGATAGAGTGCTGTGGCATCACAGCTCACAGCAACCTCCAATTCCTGGGCTCAAGCGAGTCTCTTGCCTCCGCCTCCCAAGTAGCCGGGACTACAGGTGCCCGCCACAACGCCCGGCCATTTTTTGGTTGCAGCCGTTATTGTTGTTTGGCGGGCTGGGCTGGATTCGAACCCGCCAGCTCAGGTGTACGTGGCTGGCGCCTTAGCCCGTTAAGCCACAGGCGCCGAGCCAGCAATAAAGTATTTTTTTAACAAAGGTATGTACATTATGTATATATAATGCTATTGTACACTTTCTGGGCAGTAGCATAGAGTAAAGTATATGCTTTTACATAGACTGGAAAGTAAAGTTTTTGTTACTCACTCTATTGTGATGTTAGCCCTATTGGGGTGGTCTGGAATGGAATCTGCAGTATCTGTGAGGTATGCTGGTATTGCTTCCTTTTCCTGTTCCTGCTGTAACTCGTTTAATTTGTTGCAGGCAGTCCTTGGGATACAAATGAGATAAGTTTTGTAGGTTTGTTCTTAAATTGGATTTTTTTTTTTTATTTTTTTATTGAGACAGAGCCTCAAGCTGTCACCCTGGATAGAGTGCCGTGGCATCACAGCTCACAGCAACCTCCAATTCCTGGGCTCAAGCGAGTCTCCTGCCTCTGCCTCCCAAGTAGCTGGGACTATAGGCACCCGCCATAATGCCCGGCCATTTTTTTTTTGGTTGCAGCCGTCGTTGTTTGGCGGGCCCTGGCTGGATTCGAACCCGCCAGCTCAGGTGTACGTGGCTGGCGCCTTAGCCCGTTGAGCCACAGGCGCCGAGCCACTTAAATTGGATTTTTATGTAAGTTGGAACAGGCATATTTACCTATTACCTGTAATAGTCTCCATTTGTAACTGTTGAGTTGTATGTAAGCCAGATGTTTGTAACTCTGGGGTTGCTGGTATGTCCTCCTCACACTGCAGTGAATTGGCTTGTTTCTGAAGTCTTGTAATTTATAATCTCTAATCAAAATTAGAGCACCCTGTTGCTGCTTGGTCAACTAAGTTTATGTAATATTCTAAATCCTTTGGTATCACTGCAACAGTGTTACAGCACCTTCGTCAAAAGTAGATTTTATTTCAATGGCTCGGCACCTGTGGCTCAAGCGGCTAAGGCCCCAGCCACGTACACCCGAGCTGGCGGGTTCGAATCCAGCTCGGGCCCGCCAAACAACAATGATGGCTGCAACCAAAAAAATGGCCGGGAGTTGTGGCGGGTGCCTGTAGTCTCAGCTACTTGGGTGGCAGAGGCAGGAGACTCGCTTGAGCCCAGGAGTTGGAGGTTGCTGTGAGCTGTGATGCCACAGCACTCTATCCAGGGTGACAGCTTGAGGCTCTGTCTCAAAAAAAAAAAAAAAGTAGATTTTATTTCAAGAATCTACCTCCTTTGCTCTTCCATAAGAAGCAATCTATAGGTAATTGTAATCTATAGGTTCTTTTTCAGCTGCTTTTCCTTGTTTTTTCTCATTTTTGTCGTTGAAAAACTTAATGTTTTTCTTGTAGCATTCCAAAATCTGGATATTGTTTCTCCATGGTACTGAATTTCCTACAAACAGGCAAACAGATTTAGAAGTATGATTAGATTCAGGATTGGTCTTTTTGGGGTGACTTAGAATGAATAGTTGAATTCATATAGGCACATAATATGAAAGAATTGTATAGAGTAAAAAATTATAAAATTCCACCTTCATCAAACTTTCCCATTAATAAAAAGTTTGGTATGACTTCTGTGCCTTTTGTTATATTTTGTGTGTGTATGTGTAGGAATATGTGTGTGGTTACTTGCACATTCTTTAACCTTTTGACTGCCAAGCCTAGGTGTTCAAACAAGGCCTTTCTTTGGTATGAACGATGTCTTTAGGCTTTCAGTGTGAGATGTGGGTTTGGTGCTGACGATGACTGTAGGCATTTTTTTGTTTGTTTGTTTTTTTGAGACAGAGTCTCACAGTGCACCCTTGGTACAGTGCTGTGGCATCACAGCTCATAGCAACCTCAGACTCTTAGGCTTAAGCGATTCTTTTGCTGTAGCCTCCCAAGTAGCTGGGCTACGGCTACAGGTGCCCGCCACAAAACCGGAGATAGACACACACACACACACACACACACACACACACGCACACACATTTTTCTTTTGGTTGCAGTTGCCATTGTTGATTGGCAGGCCCGGGCTGGATTCGAACCCACCAGCTCCGGTGTATGTGGCTGGCGCCCTAGCCACTTGAGCCACGGGTAGGCATGTTTTATTTCTGAGCACTTGTCCATAGTCAAAGGGTAATTCTAGCACTCAGGAGGCCAGTACATGCTTGAGCTTAGGAGTTGGAGACCATCCTGAGCAAGAGTGAGACCCCATCTCTACTAAAAACTGGGCTTGGTGCCCCGTAGCACAGTAGTTACGGTGCCAGCCACATACATCACGTGTGGCAGGTTTGAACCTGGCCTAGGCCAACTAAACAAATGCAACAACAATAACAAAAAAATAGCTGGGCATCGTGGCAGGTGCCTGTAGTCCCAGCTACCCCAGCTACTTGGGAGGCTGAGGCAAGAGAATCACTTAAGCCCAAGAGTTTGAAGTTGCTGTGAGCTGTGATGCCACGACTCTACCGAGGGCAACATAGTGAGACTCTTGTCTCAAACAAAAACAATAAAAAACAAACAAACAAAAAAATTAGGAAAACTGGCTGCGTTTTCCTGAGCTATGGGCATGTGGTGGTGCACACACCTGTAGTTCAAGCTCCTTTGGAGGCTGGGGCAAGAGGACGGCTTGAGACCAAGAGTTGAAGGTTGCTGCTAGCTATGATGTCACCATGGCACGTTACCCAGGGTGATGGAGTGAGACTCTCTCCAGAAAGAAAAAAAATGTGTATCATTCCTCAGGTTTTAAAAGTAAATATGTGTCAGAAACCTTCCTGTTTTAGTACATTGAAATCTATTCATGATAGTTCTCTATTATATGAAAATGCATAATTTTCCTACAAATGTGGTTTTCCCTTTTTTTGCCCTTGGCATTACAGAAGGTGCTATTTATGACATCTTTATACATATTTCTTTGTGAACACATGCAAGTTATTTCTATTGGATTCGTTCCTAGAAGTGAAATTCCTGAATAAAGGGGTAATACCTGTTTAAAGTTTTATTGGATATTGCCAAATAGAGCTTAGTGGGGGTTTGGAAGGCACCAGTTAATTCTCCCACCAAAAGCCAGAGATTACCATGTTTCAGTCACACATGGTAGTGTAGTGATATACTCTTTTCAGATCTCTGTGTAATGTAGTGTACTACACAGAGATATACTCTGTTACAGATCTGATAAAAGATCTCTATCTTGAATACTGGTGTGATTGAATTTATTTCGCATTTCTTGGCTGTAGGTTGTCTTTGCACATTTGTGCTTTTTGTTTGTTTGTTTTGAGACAGAGCCTCAAGCTGTCACCCTGGGTAGAGTGCTGTGGCATCACAGCTCACAGCAACCTCCGACTCCTGGGCTCAAGCGAGTCTCCTGCCTCCGCCTCCCAAGTAGCTGGGACTACAGGCGCCCGCCGCAACGCCCGGCCATTTTTCAGTTGCAGCCATCATTGTTGTTTGGCAGGCCTGGGCTGGATTCGAACCTGGCAGCTCAGGTGTACGTGGCTGGCGCCTTAGCCTTCTGAGCCACAGGCCCCAAGCCATTTGTGCTTTTTTAAATGGACATTTTCCTTCGTGATGTTTGGGAGCTTTTTGTGTATTGTTACTAATCCTTTGACTTTTAGATGTATTACAGTTTCTCTCTTTTGATTTTTGCTTTGGTATCCTGTTTTTTATAAATTTCATATTTTGATGAGGTCAAATTAATCGACCTTTTTCTTTCCCCAGAGTCTCTGTTGCCCTGGGTAGAGGGCCATGGTGTCATAGCTTATAGCATCATTAAACTCTTGGGCTCAAGTGATCCTCTTCCCTCAGCCTCCTGTGTAGCTGGCACTACAAGCACCCACAACAACACCTGTCTAGTCTTTTCTGTTTTTAGTGGAGCTGGGGGTCTTGCTCTTGCTTGGGCTAGTCTTAAACTCCTGAGCTCAGGTGATCCACCTGCCTCAGCCTCCAAGAGTGCTAGGATTACAAGTGTGAACCACTGCGCCCAGCCTGATAGATCTTTTTTTATTTTATTTTTATTTATTTATTTGTTTTTTGAAACAGAGCCTCAAACTTTCACCCTGGATAGAGTGCTGTGGCTCTATCACAGCTCACAGCACCTTTCAATTCCAGGGCTCAAGCGAGTCTCCTGCCTCCGCGTCCCAAGTAGCTGTGACTACAGGCGCACACCATAATGCCCGGCCATTTTGTTTTTGGTTGCAGCCGTCATTGTTGTTAGGCCAGCCTGGGCTGGATTCAAACCCGCCAGCTCAGGTGTACGTGGCTGACACCTTAGCCTGTTGAGCCACAGGCGCCGAGCCTGATCTTTTTATGTTTATAGCTTCTAGGTTCAGTGTCTTTTTTAGGAATCATTTCCATCTCCCCATCTCCCAATGCATGTATCTATTCCTAGTGCTTTAATAATTCATCTTAAAGCCATTTATTGCTAAATGGTTAAGTACTAACTTTAAGCTAAATAGATTGTTCAGCCAAGGAGAATATGTTACATAATTTGGATAATCTTATTTTATTTTATTTATTTTATTTTATTTTATTTTTATTTTTATTTTAATTTTTATTTTAATTTTTTTTTTTATTTTTTTTTAGAAAGAGCCTCAAGCTGTCACCCTGGATAGAGTGCCGTGGCATCACAGCTCATAGCAACCTCCAACTCCTGGGCTCAAGCGAGTCTCCTGCCTCTGCCTCCCAAGTAGCTGGGACTACAGGCGCCCACCACAACGCCCGGCCATTTTTTTGGTTGCAGCCGTCGTTGTTTGGCGGGCCCAGGCTGGATTCGAACCCGCTAGCTCAGGTGTACATGGCTGGTGCCTTAGCCGGTTGAGCCACAGGTGCCGAGCCGGATAATCATATTTTAATTAGTATTTTAGTCTCTTGCTATTTTGTGATAATTGTGTTTTTGGAGATAAGAAACTACATGTAAAACAAAGTTTAGGGTGGTACCTGTGACTCAAAGGAGTAGAGTGCCGGCCCCATATGCCAGAGGTGGTGGTTTCAAACCCAGCCCTGGCCAAAAAAACCCAAAAGAAAACCCATAAAGCTTAGTGTTTTCCTTTATGCCCATTGGGATGATTTTTCATGAACTTAGTTTGACACTTTTTTGAAAATTAATAGAGGTAAAAATCAGAAGCATTTTATATTCTTTAGGATGAGTAAACATTAGTTTTTGGTTCTAAGAGTTTTCTTTTTTTTTTTTTGGTAGAGATAGAGTCTCACTTTATCACCTGTGGTAGAGTGCCATGGCGTCACAGCTCACAGCAATCTCCAACTCCTGGGCTTAGGCAATTCTCTTGCCTCAGCCTCCCAAGAACTGGGACTATAGGAACCCGCCACAATGCCCGGCTATTTTTTGTTGCAGTTTGGCCAGGGCCAGGTTTGAATATGCCACGCTCGGTATATGGAGCCCGTGTCCTACCCACTGAACCACAGGTACCGCCTGGTTCTAAGTGTTTTTAATGTGTTTTTTTTTTTTTTTTTGAGACAGAGTCTCAAGCTGTCGCCCTGCTTAGAGGGCGTGACATCATAGCTCACAGCAACCTCAGACTCTTGAGCTTAAGTGATTCTCTTGCCTCAGCCTCCCAAGTAGCTGGGACTATAGGCGCAACCACAATGCTTGCCTATTTTTTCATTGCATTTGTGATTGTTGCTTTAGCAGGCCTGGGCCGGGTTTGAACCCGCCAGCCTCAATGTATATGGCCAGTGCTTTAACCACTGAGCTACGGACACTGCCTAGGCCGGCTTTCTTTTACATACTTTGGGTTTACTTTATACCTCATTTTTTATTTTCATATGTGAATTCCTAGGTTATTGGTATAGTTCTTTCTAGGATGAGTATTTAAAAAGTTTCTCAGCATTGCTTTAGGAGCATTTTATAAATTATGTTGTATTTCATTTCTGTTCAGTTTATATTAATATGTATTTACTTTTTGATTTGTCTTTATGTCTCATAAATTATTTGGATGCCTGGCTCGGCGCCTGTGGCTCAACAGGCTAAGGCACCAGCCACTTACACCTGACCTGGCGGATTCGAACCCAGCCCGGTCCTGCCAAACAGCAATGACGGCTGCAACCAAAAAAAAAGGCCAGGCATTGTGGCGGGCGCCTGTAGTCCTAGCTACTTGGGAGGCGGAAACAGGAGACTCGCTTGAGCCCAGGAATTGGAGGTTGCTGTGAGCTGTGAACGGCACTCTATCTAGGGTGACAGCTTGAGGCTCTGTCTCAAAACAAATAAATAAATAAATAAAAAATTATTTAGATGCCTGTTTCTACATACACTATTTGGAACTTTCTAGGTATTTTATTTAAGTTATTGATTTAATTGCCCTGTAGTTTGGGATAGTTTTCATAGTTTTCAACCTGATGGGGTTTTCAGGTATGTAGCAGTATAATTTTTCATACATATTTTAAGGAACTGACGGAGAAAAAATCTTTTATATTTACCATTTCTGTTGTTTTTTTCTTCATTCTTAAAGATCCAGTTTTCTCTTTAGTATCATTCCCTTTCAGCATGAAGAATGGAGGTGGGGGAGATGAAATTTCTTAGTTTTCCTTCCTCTGAGAATATTTTGTTTTTGCCCTTGTTTCTAAAGGTTATTTTTACTGGATATGGATTTTTGGGCTGGCAGTTCTTTTTTTACTTGAACATTAAACATGTTGTTCTGTATTTTGGCTTCTGTGGTTTCTTTTTGTTTGTTTAAGTAAGACAAGCTTGGAACTAGGTTTATTGAGGAAGATGGGTTTAAAGAGTAAGAAAGTTTACAGTTCTCCACAGACAGTGAGCAGATCTCCATTGTCAGTGCTGGTAAATAAAAGAGGCCGGTTTCTGTGGTTTCTGATGAGAAATCCATGGTCTTTGGAATTATTTCTCTTTTTTTCTGTGTGTATTGTATCTTTGCTTTTCTTTTTTTTAAGCTGTCTGCTATCAAGGTGTTTTTGCTTTATTTTTGATTTTCATCCATTTGTCTTTATGTTGTCCTGATTTTCTTGAAGTTTATCCTATTTGGGGTTTGCTGAGCTTCTTTAACATATATATTTGCTTTTTAACAAATTGGGAGATATTTTTGGCCATTATGTCTTCAAATTTTTTTTGCCTCATTCTCTTTCTGCTCCTTTTGGAACCTCACGATATGCGTATTTGACATTTTCTTACAGTCCTATAGGTTCTTGAGGCTCTGTTCATTATTCTCCCTGTGTCAGATCTGTCAAGTGGGATAATATTGGTTCATCTTCTGGTTTACTGATTGTTTCCTCTGCCCTCTGTGTTCTGTTCTTGAGCCAATCAAGTGAAATTTCAATTATTTTTGATTTCTAAAATTTTTCTTTTCTTGTTTGTTTGTTTTTTTTTTTTTTGAGACAGGATCTCAACCTGTCACCCTGGGTAGAGTGCTGTAGCGTCACAGCTCACAGCAACCCCAAACCCTTGGGCTTACGCAATTATTTTGCCTCAGCCTCCCAAGTAGCTGGAACTACAGGCGCCCACCACAACCCTTGGCTATTGTTTGGTTGTAGTTGTTTGGCAGGCTTGGGCTGGATTCGAACCCTCTAGCTCTGGTCTATGTGGCTGGCGCTCTTACTGCTTGAGCTACAGGTGCTGAGCCTAATTTCTAAAATTTTTGTTTTTTATGGTTTTATTTCTCTACTGAGAACTCCTATCTTTTCTCTTATTTTAAGTATTTTTTTTAATATCATGAAGTCTAGCTATTGTTGGTTCTAAGGTTTTTTTATGACTATTTCAACATAGGATGCTTTGTCTGGTAATTTCAACATTTAGGTGACCTTGGGCTTGACAAATGTTGATTAACTTTTGGATATCTAGCCATGAAGCCCTGGTTTCTACTGGAGTTTTAGCTGTTTGTGCTACTGCCACCATGCAGTCTGCAACTTAAGAGTTACCCTCAGGTGGGGTAACCTCAGAGCTGTCAGGTGGGGTAAAGTGGAAAATTTACTCCTAAAGTTTAGTTCTAAATTTTTGCTATCTCCCATATTTTACTGTCTGCCATATTTTTTGTTGTTGTTGTTTATTTTTTTAAGATTGTACAGAGTCTACAGTCTTTTTTTTTTTTTTTTTTGGTGAAAGTTTTCTACTTATCATTAATAGGACCAGTGGGCAATAGTGCGCTATGGTGGTGTATGGTGCCCTAGCACAATTGATACTTCTCTTTACTTTTTATTGCAGATATAATTAGATCTTGTAGTCTTCATGGAAGGTTGCATTTGAGTATATAATTTTAGTCTGTTAAAAAGTATTAAGAAGGGTAGCACCTGTGGCTCAGTGAGTAGGGTGCCTGCCCCATATAGTGAGGGTGGTGGGATCGAACCCAGCTCCAGCCAAATTGCACCAACAAAAAAATAGCCGGGTGTTGTGGTGGATGCCTGTAGTCCCAACTACTTGGGAGGCTGAGGCAAGAAAATTGCCTAAGCACAAGAGCTGGAGGTTGCTGTGCACTGTGACGCCACGGCACTCTACCAAGGGTGACAAAGTGAGACTCTCTCTCTTAAAAAAAAAAAAAAATTAAGCAGTACTTAGTAAGGTGTTAATGGTTTATCCCTTAGTTTTAGAACTGCTTAATGGCATTATTATTAACTCATTAAATTGATCCTTTGTGGTAGTTTAAAATTTACTACTCTCAAATTGAGTGTACAAAGCCGGCTTCCTAAGCACCCTGAACTCTGATCATAAATTGGTTTCCATTTTCCTGTTTACCTTGATTAATATGTTGAGCTGCTGTTTTTACCTTCTTTAACGCTCTTCTGTTCTAAAAGACATGTTTAAGTTCTTTATAGATAATTATTGGTAGTAAGAACATATCCTTCCTTCACTACCTTCCTCTTCCCCTTTTGGCAGGTTGATAGCAGATAATCGAACCATAAAATATGTTCTATAACATAAAAAATTATTTTGAATCACTTCTTAGGTGTGTTGTTTGGACCGGTGATGAACGGGTTTTCTTTTATAATCCTACCACTCGACTTTCTATGTGGGACCGACCTGATGATCTGATTGGAAGGGCAGATGTTGACAAAATTATTCAGGAGCCCCCTCATAAAAAAGGAATGGAAGACATGAAGAAACTAAGTGAGTTTTAAATTAGGAATGTATCTGTTAATTTTAACATTCTCTTAATATCTTGAGAAAAAATGTGAAGGCCATATAGAAACTTTTATTTTTCTTTTTTTTTTTAGAAACTTTTATTTTTCAAGAAATTTTTAAGGAAATTAAAAAAAAAAAAACCCTGCTTACTGATTTGAGTGAAATAATAGGGATTTAGAATTAAGAATTTGGGTAAGATCATGTTTTCTAAAAGATGTATATTTTTAATTTATTCTCAAGACTTGGACTTAGTTTAAGAACTGTTGGTACTATTGCTGTTTGCTGCTTATAGTATAATACTACCACCAAAGTGCTCCTTAGTGAGCCTTTCAGCACGTTTTGTGATTGTCTAGAGGTTTTAAAAAATACTTTATTTGCTAAAATTTTGTATTTCAAAATGCAAAATTTTATAAAAATACAAAAATATAGTCTTTGAACCAGATGATTATAATAATTCTTATTCCTGAGAATATAGAGACACCTAAATCTTACTAAGAGATTATGTTTTCCAACGTATTGAGTGTATATAAATTTGTATAATTTTTGTTGTGTATTTCTTGTTGGTAATTTCCCTTATACTGACATGATTGTGTTTTTATTGAAGCCTGGCCTCCATGTAGTACAGAAGCAAGACAAATGAATCATTTAATACTTCTAATGAAAGAAATGCTAATATATATCATTTCTGGTGATTGAGAAATTTTCATGTATAGTATATATGTAGTACTGACATTTTCCGCTTACAAATAGTTTTCGAATCAGTGCGATCTTGCCTGTCTGGTGCTTAAGGTACTAGGCACCTCTCAAAAAAAAAGAAAAACTCAAATAAAACAAAAGCAAATCACATACTTTCTCAGTCTCATCCAATACTATGATTATAAAGTATCATTAATGTCGTAAATATTGCAATATTGCAATATTTACGACATTAATGATACT
>CAUYRH010031643.1:0-24444 GCA_963574655.1 Perodicticus potto
TTGTTGTTGTTGTTTGTTTGTTTTCATTATTGTTTTATTTTTAATTTCAACATTTTCCTTAAAGATTTTTCTTTTCTTTTTTTATTGCTTCATTTTTCTAGTTTAAATATAATTTTTCATTGTTGCCTTTTTCAACAATTAGACTTCAATCTTTGCTAGTGTTTCTACCCATAGTAATTGTTTTTTCCCCCAATCTTATCCTGTAAAGTTTTTGGTTTGCGTGTTTTGTTTTGATTTACTGCATTTTTGTCTTACCTCTTTACTTGGTGGAGGTGGGGTACTGTGTCCAAACAGGCTAGCAAAGAGCTGCTGACCTAATCACCCAACAGGAAACCCCCAGAGGTTGGGGGCTCTTAAGGTTGGGTCAAAGTACCCTACTGTACACCTATATTGCTTCCGTCCCCCTCTTTCTGTGCCTTTCTACTTTTGGTCGATCGTTGTTTCTACCCACCACTTCTCCTCCCTCCTTTTTATTTTATTTTCTTTCGTCCCTTTTTTTTTCTTTCTCCCTTTCTTCCTTTTTTCCCTTATTGCTCTTCAATCTTCTCATTCTCTGGTCATGTACCAAAAGGACTCATTGAAACCCTAGTCCAGAAGCAGGGCAATTTAAAGAGCAGGAGGAAGTGAAGGGAAAATTAGGAAAAGGAAACAGATAAAAGAAATCATGAGGAAGAACCAGCAGTAAAATCCTGGCATCATGAAAAACCAGTCCAGAGTAACCCCCCCCAGGGGCTGTGAAGTAGATACTGTGGAGGATTCCACCTATAAGGAAATGTTAGAAATGTCAGAAAGGGAATTTAGAATAAGGATGATGAAAACAATCAAGGAAATGAAGGAAGAAATGAAGGAAAATGCTGATAAAGTGGAAAAAGAAATCCATGGTATGGTAGCTTCTCATTACTCTTGGATTCTACATTTGCTAATTTACCTTATCATTAAATTTAGTTACAAATCCAAAATCAATACTTGTGGCACTTTTGTGGTCATTTGTGAACAAGCACAGAGTGGTGAAATATATGAGTTGCCCAAATATGCATGTTCCCAGCTGAAGTTAAACGAGGTGGCTCTCTGTCTTCTTGTTTTAATTCTCATGCTAAGTCATTGAACTTTGTGCCATCTATTTAGTGCCACATTTTTTGCATCTTTTTGCTTTTTGTTAGTGATTTTTGTTGTTTCAGATGTTTCGCAAGTGTAGTGTTAAAGCATTGTGTGGCATTCCTAAGAGCGAAGAGGTTGTGATGTGCCTTATGAGAAAATGCATGTGTTAGGTAAGCCTTGCTCTGGAACTGTTACATATATAGTACTATTGGCCATGGGTTCAATGTCAATGAGTCAACACTACAGAACATCCAGAAAAAGGAAGGGGAAATTCACTGATCGGTTTCTGAGACCACTCTCGAAAGTGCTAACGTGCAACACCTATAGTGTGTAACAAAGCTACAGGAAAGATGGAAAAGCACCTAAATATGTGGATTTGTGAGACAATAACTGATAAAAAAAATATGCCATAGGCAGAATGGTTGTGAGTTTGAAAGCCAAGGAAACTTACAGTTATAATCCTCAAGGTCAGAATAATACGACACTTCTCTTGGCTGGCATTGGGTTGGCTGATGCACACCTTCCGAAAGATGATGTGGTGTGAAGGATGTTAGATTCGCAGGTGAGGCAGACTGAACAGAAGCCTGCAGAAGCATTTAAAAGATACATGCTAATATCATACAGAAAAAGGATGATGTGGAAGAGCAGGATTTCAATGCTGATGAAACTGGCTCATTTTAAGAGGAAGGTACCAAACAAACCTATTTAGGGGAAATGGCAGTTCAGTAGATAAAACTGTTGTGACCAGAGGCTCCCAGGCCCTAATGCTGTATTTCCGCTATGAGCAACAGCTTAGTATTTACTAACTCTGTGTTTAGCACATCTTCATCAAACACGACTGCTGCTGCTAATAATGAGAATTGACCAGACTTTGTTTTAAACTTCCTTCATAAAATTTATAACTTTCTATCTTGCATTACAGACATTATACTATGTGTCATGGCCTTGCCATAGTATAATTTTATAAATTCTTTGAGAAGAAGATTCAGTCCTTATTCATTCAGCAACACTTTTTGAGGATTCAAGGTAAATAAGACCAAGACCTTTTCATTGAGTAGTTTATCGTCCAGTGGAGGAGAGTGGTTGCCACAATGATTCTGAGAGGTACGGGAGATGGGATGTGTCCCATGAAGGGATTAAAGATAATTCACAGCTTAGACGTTGAATGAAAGGATCTGCCCTTTAAATATCTCCTGAACATATACTTTATCATCATCAACGAAGTCTTTAAGTAACTATGATTCTATATATCTTTCTATTTTTTTTAAGAACTATAAAAAAATTTCTTGATAAATTGAAATGGTTGGTTTACATCTATTACTACCACTACCATGCACTGTTAAACATCAAGAGGAAGCTTAACATAGCTCTTACGAGGTCTCCTAAGAATAGAACCAGCCAGAGGCTTTGCCTTGTCTACTTGCCAGCACATGACCTGGGAGACAGCACTGATGTGGGGAGACGAGGGACCGCCATGGGAGTTCTGCCATTGAACCGGCTGTCCGCTGCCCCGTGGATGGCCATGCTCAGGTGCTCAGGTGTGCACACAGGTGCTGGATCAGGCAAGGCGAGGTAGGTACCAGCAAGACCACACGAGCAGCTGCGGGGCTTCTCGCTCCAGCCTTGGCTTGACCACCCTAACCCTAACTAATAACTGTGGTTTGGATGGAGATTTTATGGTCAGATTACAAATGAGATGATTTCTTTCTCTTTCCTGTTTTGGCAAGAGTTGGACACAATTAGCGTTCTACTCAGTAATTTCAAATGCTTCTGCTCTTGTATTTGGACAAAGACTTTAATATATCTGCTGGGAGAACTCTGGCCGGTGTCCAATGAAGGCTGCATTTTGAAGCCATTTCTTTCATCTTTTAAAGGAGGACATTGCACAGAAACATCAGTTTTAGGGGAAAACAAGGGATGAAAATGAAATGGACGCTGGGTTAGTTTTGGGATTTCTTAGACTTCCCTTTTAGTGATCTTAGACGCACCTACCCAGACTCCTGACCTGACTTCTAGACCCTGCCAGACTCTTCTCTCTCACGACTCTTCTGTGGTCCTGTCCCCAGGCTGCTAGATGGCCCCTCTACAGCCATCCCAGTCCCTGCGGTCAGTGAAAACACCATTGATTGGGCACCCACTCTGTTCTGCTGTTCTGCCGCACGCTCCCAAATGGAACGACGCCTGCCACTGTCTTGGAGGAGTTTATCGTCCAGCAGGGAAAATAGAAATCAACAAAATGGTTATAAGACTTTGTGATGAGTAGAGAAACCTAAAAAATACTATGAGACAACAGCAGAGAGCGTGAATGAAAGACAACGGCTGTGACAATGCCATTCCACTCTGAGGAAGATCTCAGGCTGCTCAGAAAGTCTCCCGCTCTCAGCTCTGGTTTGGCTCTCAGTAAGCCCTTTTGTTTCTCCTCTACCCGTTTCCCCTCAGCTTTGGCTTCTAGAAGGGCTCTTTCCCATCTGCTTCTCTCCTCTCTCTCCTTTTTGGCCTCTCTGAGGCACCTTCCAAAGCCTCTGTCAGAGCCGATTCTTTCCGTCCATGAGGCTGGCCCTTCCTCCCATGTTCTACACTAGGAGGGGCCTGCTCCCACCTGTGGCTTTCTTTGTTCCAAATCTCTTTGTTTTTCACGTAGAATCTCATCTCCTCAAAAGAATTATCCACTCCACAAGGGCAGGACTATGCCTTTTACTTCTTTAATTTACCTCTCATAGTTTGGAGGCTATGATAATTTTCAAAACTTAAGTTTTGTCAACGTGGCCTCAGAATTCATGTGTTGCATCAGATATAGGGGATCTGAGGAAAGCCAACGCTGCCGAGAGGGGTGGCTTCACAAGATTTTTCAGCCAAAAGCTATTTTGTTTGTGTTTTTCAAGGCTCATTACTTTGCATCTGACCCTGTAAAAATACCTCTTGAGTTTTATGAAATAATTTAATCGCATATCCCCAGGGGTTTACACTGTGTCCTTTGGGAGCAGACCTTCAAACATAATGTGGGATTTCATTATCTGCTGGTACAGAAGAAATGCAATGAACAATGTTCCTGTCCTTTGATAGAAATTCTAAGTCAGGACTCTTGAAGGATGGAAGGTGGCTCTGAGTTCAAAATGCTGACCTGTTTGATCTGACTTTGGTCTCTGGGGGAAAGGAGGTAGGATTCACACAATCCTTCAAAAGTATTTCCCTTCATTTGGTACCTTCTGTGTTCAAGGCTTCCTACTATTCTTGTCAAGGGTTTTTGTGATCTGTCAATTTCCTAAAGGTTTTCCTTCCACCCTGTAGAGATTATTCGTTTCCCACATGTGTCAGAGTGTGTGTGTGTGTGAGAGAGTTGTGCTCTGACTGTTTATTCATCAGTACCCCATAAGGGTACGGACAGGTCAGATTAAAATGAGAGCTATTTGCTGTTTTTTTTTTCATGGTTCTAATGAAAGGTTTGGTGAAGAAAGAGATTAAAATTACAGCTTTCCATGCTGTGCTCTCTGTTGGTAATTGGAAAAGCCTATAAATTACTCATTTTATATTTCTCGCAGGGAAGGAGAAAAAAGTTTCTTTCATATATGATCCTCCATTTTTTTTTTTTTTTTGTGAATAAGACCCCTTCATAGGATATAAAGTGGTTCATCAAACTCATTTTATATATTTCTCTCTTGTAGGAGCATTCCCTTCTCAATTCGACTATGACATTCTTTTTCTATTTTTCCCCTCAAGCAAATTGTCTTGTATGCAAACTGCGCAGGACCACCTGAGACAGAGCTGTCACAGGCAGGGCTGCATCCCTTGCTGTTTTCCCCTAGAGAGCAAGTGGTGATCTTCTCTTTGTTAACTACATCAGAAGCAAACCCAAGCTTCATGGTTGCTATGATGGGCCACGTTCTCTACTTCCTCTGCAGTTATTTTTAGGGTACAAAATCAACTTTGTTACAGAGAAAGGAAGCATTTTCTAAAGCGTTCCTTGGAATTCTAGTTCTGCAAGATGATTCATTAAAAAGGTTCTGTGACCATAGAAGTTTGGGACACACGATGTCATCCATACTTATCACCTTCTCGAGGGTTTCCAGTACACAATTATCTGTTCATGGCTTCCCACCTTCGGCTGACCTGTTCGTTCTTGTTTCATTGTGTCATAAAAGTATTTGATCACTGATCCTCTTTCCTTCTTGAGGCACATTTTTATCATGTGGAAAAATACACTTGGGAAGATACTGGAAAAGGAATTAGGAAAACACAGCTCAACTTGTGGCTAACTTTTAAACCTGGGCTTTCAGGTTCTGTTAGTTTTATCAGTGAAATGCAAGCTCCCTGGCCACAGGACTGTTATCAGTTTGTTCACTGCTGAATCTCTGCTATGACAGGGCCTAGTGTACATTCTGTGCTAAGTATTTGTTGACTGAAAGGACACAGGCGTCTGGGGTCATGGGTGCTGTGACTGTGACTTTTACGGCTCAGTCCTATGGTAGCCTTAGTTTCAGATTGAAATGGGACTTTTACTAGTTGATTACATTCTTTAACCACTTACTTCTTCTCCCAGGCTTAGTAGCCTGAACCTCCTGCAGTCTTTGTCTTCAGAAGCCATACGGCGCCCTTTAGCCCTACTCATGGCTGCCTGTCTTATTTTGACAAGTCTGTCTATGTATTTGGGGAAATTCCTTTGTTGTGAGTCTTGCCTCCCGTTATAAAAGTTAACACTGAAATTTCCAGGCTCTCTTGCAGGGAGGTTTGTGACAAACGCAAGAAGAGAGCATTGTGAGGACGAAGGGTTTGTTGCCGATCACGTACGTGGTCTAGCTGTCAGCCCCTGGTGCAGAAATGGCAGGTCTGGCGGGGCCTTCAAGCCCAGTGGCAGGTCAGCAGCTCTCTCATCAGGCTGGTTCTGCAAGGTGGGCTGAGAATTGCTCCTGGAAGCTTAGTCAATAGTCTGCGTCTCTAGGCCGCAGAACCTGATTAATCCCAGTATGTTTAAGTGTCCCTGCAAAAGTGGTCAGCCTCTATCTTAGGTGCAGTGCGCCCACCCCCAGTATATTTAAATATCCCTCAAATGTCGTCACCTCTATCTTAGGTACAGCGCGCCCACCCTATAACCCCACAGGCCTCAAGCTCCCGTTTCAGAAGACTGCTTTCCTTTTGTAACAGTTTTTCTACTTATAGTTGCTTGGACTATTTTCCTAGTTTGCTCACCCCTATTAACTAATTAAACACAAGCCACTTGGTCCTGCCTGTTTTTCTGGGTTTTCATTATACTGTGTATAGAACGCTCCCCTTCTGAAGGCCATGATTTGCTTTTTATAAGAGGTAGCTTTCTATTTTTTTGAGAGTTAGATACATTGAAGGATTCTTAATCTCTGCAATTTTTTTTTTAATCATGCTTCTCCTGTATTCCAGAAATTCTTTTCGTTGAAATTATCATGCTAAGGAACTGCAGAATCTTATTTCCCCAGAGTAGGAATTGTCTAAGTTAAATTTTGATAACTTAGCTTAATATCCTGATCATTGTATCTGTCAAAAACAATTGGGAAAATAATGGGGAGACAGGATTGGGTTTGGATGCTAATAAGAAAGACCAAAATCTTGGTGATTTAAATAAGACACAGGTACATTTTTTTTTTCTCATGAAAGAGAACTCTAGAAGGAGTCTAGTTGGGAATGATGTGCTGACTCTTTGTCGTCAAGGATCAAGTCTTTTTTCATCTTTCTGTTCCACTTGGTAAGTGGAACTGACCTCATTCTTACAAGATGACTGCAGAAGCTATAGCTTTCTCATCCTGCCTCTCATCTGAGTCAATTCCCTTTTTAAAAAGTCACACTCAAGTGAGACTTACTAAATGCAGAATATAAATGTCTTCATATAGTGATTAAAAGGCCATGAAGGCTATGTTAAACAGTTTGATGAAAACGTTTCATATTGTATATGAAGTCAGCACATTGTGCCCCATGATTGCACTAATGTACACAATTATGATTTAATAAAAAAAAAAATAAAAAAAAATAAAAAGTCACACTCGATGTTTCTACACATCTCTCTGACCACCCCCGTGTATAAGACAGGCAAGGTAGTTTTACAGTTGGGTACATTGCTGTATCTATCAATAGAGGTCTTTGTTCTCCTGCAAAAGAAGAAGGGAACAAATAATGGGAAAACAAATAATAGTTTCTGCTTTGGAGATGGTTTTTTTTTTTGCTTTTTTAATTTTTTGCTTTTGTTTTGCAGAAGATGCTATTAGTTCTGTAAATATAATCAGTGGTGTTGTGAAGATATCTCATAAAATATATCTTTCTTGATTGTTGGAAGAACAACCACAGTTCAATTCTTTGTATTTGGAGCCTTTGCACGAAGTTGTCTGGCCTCCTGGGCCAGAAGGTGGTACCAATAACCTGTGTGTACACCCACTGTGAGCAATGCTGTCTGCCAGGACTAAAGCTGCCCTTCTACTGTATTGTTGGTGAAACTTCTGGTATGTTTATGATTTTAAAAGAAAGTATACTGTACATAGCATTCCTCAAATGAAGGATTTTAGTAATCCTCTGTCACAATTGATTCTAGAGAACAAGATTCTCAATGCAAGGCATTTTGAGTTTTTAAAAAAGACTTATATCTTTTGTTGCAGTTTGGCTGGGGCTGGGTTTTAACCCACCAGCCTTGGTATATAGGGCCAGCGCCCTACTCACTGAGCCACAGGCCACCCCCCCGACTTATGTCTTTTGAACACTATGAAACAGAGTCCATTTTCTTCAGCATCATTATAAAACTGAAATCATAGTCACAATTACAGAAAATGTTTTGTCATTTCTTTGTTTCTTGGTAGGTAATGGGATGTTGGGTCAGGGTGATCTAATTCAGAGGACAATCTGCTCACCTGAGAGGCAGACAGTGTCAAGAGGAAACAGAAGAAATATGCGATTCTGTCTCCGACAGCGACGTTGGCGTAGGCTGCCTTTCACTATTTTTAAAATGACTGGTTCAAACATCGAAACCATGAGCAGACTTGCGTGTAAAGGACATGCAGTGAATATTGCCTGCGCTGACCGAATGCAGATTGAAATCCAGGGCTTCTCGTGACCGCTTTCTGCTATATAATCACCCATTCTTTTCGTCACTTATTTGAACTGATAACAAAGGACTCAGGCTTAGCAAAATGCAAGGGCATTTCTTGCCTCCTCTCTTTCCTCTGTCCCCGCAGTTCATGTTTGTAACCACGGGTTCTGCTCTGCCCGCGTGACGCCTCCATTGCCACCCTACACTTCCCGTCCCTCTGTGGTTTGCTGCTGTGTAAGGGACACGGCGACGATGGCTCTATCACCAGCTGAGAAGAACACTGGCTCTTACATAAATGGACATAGGATAACACTGGTCAGGGGGCATGCCTCTGTGCCCATCGTAAAGAACTGGAACCTTATTTGCACGCAGTGACTTAACACTGTGGGAGGACATGAGTTTCCAGAGACTGGTGGCGATGGAATGGGTTAGTATGGGGTGAACCAAGGTGTGCTTGGAGCTGAGCTAGCACAAGGAACTAGGGTACCACTGAGAGGAAGGTCTCCCCATAATAACCACACTGCAAGGTGGTAAACGGGAGCTCTTTCTCTTGTTTCATTCGGGCAAGTGTTTCAGTAGCCCAGTGTTTCCCGCTTCAAAGGATATTCTGGGTGCTGGAGAACTAAAACTTTCTTTTACCTCCACTTTCAGCATAATTGTCTAATGAAATCAAGCCAAAGTGGAGAACTCCCTTTTTCAAGCTGCGAGACTTAAGGGCTGTCTGTGAAGCTGCCCCTTCATCTGTGTGGTTTGAACGCACCCTAGTAAGGGCAGAGAAATGGGACGATGGCAAGGACAGAGGTGGGGTTGCTGCAGGCAGTGTAGCCAGGTGCACAGGCAAGGTGCTGTGGAGAGCAGTGAGCCCCGTCCTCCTTGCTAACAGGAGGGGGGAGGAGAAGATACAGCCCCAACCCTGTGTCACCTTAGGGTGACAACTAACTCTATTCCTCATAGGGCTCACTGAAAAATGAAACTCTGTTTGCTTTCTGGATCTGTCTTGGCAAATTCCATGTAAGTTATTTCATTCCCTTACTATTCTTCTAATTTGCATTTGCAAATAAAAAGATTCGGTAAAAAAAATAAAGTCCTATACACACAATAGGTGCTGTAAAGCTCTTTAAAAGGAGAAAAGTCGTTCCCCAGACGTTTTAATGAGGACCAGAAGAGAGCAACGGATTTCTAGGGTATATATTTTATTCAAGAGTGTATTTGAAGTACTCCAATGAATATGTCAGACTAAAGCAATGATTATTTTGTTTAGAATTAAAATTAATTTGTGTATTTATTCAAACTCTAAATTATGCAGAAAGAAAAACATGGAGCCTGAATCATTCTCCAATTTTGGAGTCAATTTTTTGCTGTTTATTCACGAAGCCCTTTCAGTAGGTCACCCACACACAGTCTTTTAAACGATTGAAATAAACCGAGGCTCAAGACGAAGCAGGCTAGAATCTCTGAGCATAAATTCTGGCCTCCTGGTTTTTTTATTTTTGAGCTTAGACTCTGAGATAGTAACAACAGGCAAGTGATACAGAATATCCACATTAGCGGGATAAGGAAACAGTTGGAGGAACAAGATCTTTAAACTAAAAAGTACTTCATAATGTGGAAGATTACTAAGAAATTACAGTAGGGATGATGAAGGAGGAGCTTGAAAACTGATGAAGAGGATAAAGACTGCAAGCCATGGTTTTGCGTTTTCAAGCACAGAATAGGAAGTTGCTAGAAATAATTATCTGCGATTTCTTTCTTTCTTCTTTTTTTTGAGACAGAGTCTCATTATGTTGCCCTGGGTAGAGTGCCGTGGTGTCACAGTTCACAGCAGCCTCCAACTCTTGGGCTCAGCCTCCCAAGTAGCTGGAACTACAGGCGCCCACCACAATGCCCGGCTATGTTTTGGTTGTGGTTGTCATTGTTTGGCAGGCCCGGGCTGTGTTTGAACCAGCCAGCTCCGTTGTTTGTGGCTGGCACCCTAGCAATGTGATTTCTTTTTAAAATTTTTTTTAGCATAGCATATTTCTGGGTAAGTCAATATTATTCTTAAATAGTTTTAATTTTTATCTTGGTTTGATTGCCACCTTTGTCACTAACATTAATAACATTGCCATGACCTCGTGTGTGTCTGTGTATGTATACAAAAACGTATCATCTTTGTTGTATAGAAGTTTACATAGAAGTTACACAGCAGATATGGCAGCAATAACATCTTCATTTCCAAATAGAAAATCGCCAAGGAATCTAAGAGATTAACAGAACAATTACAAAGAAGTAGAAATGTCTAGCCCAGAGTAGGCACTTGATAAATAGTTGCTGAGTGAATGAATAAGTGAACATCCTCTTTCCTTAAAAGCCCTTTGCTGTTTAGAGTATAGGTATGCAATAAAGAAAAAGTCCTTTTGCTAATCTAAAGGGAATTATGTGGCTGAAAAACATGCTGGCATACAGTCACCGTGTTTTCTACATAACCTCACTCTCATAATCCCCCCGGGAAATGGAGTAGGACAGATGTTGTCATCGTGCGTGCTGATGAGAAACTGCAAAGCAGACTTTGAAAAGACGTAGAAGTGCAAGGCTGAGACGTGGTCCCATTTACATGGCTCTGTATTTTGTGCTTTTTTGCCACTTTAGATCGCTGCCCTGTTCCTGTGTGTGTGTACACCCCTGTGTGCAGGGAGGTGTCCAGTTTTCCGTGACTGGTACCTAACTACAGGGCAGATCACTTGCCGCTTTGTTGTCAGGCCACGATCATTATTTAACTGACATTTCTTCACAGTTTCCTGCTCCCGTTTTTGCCTCTGATATTATAATGTCTATTGTATGTCACATTTGTGGTTCTGGAATGGTCACCAAAAAAAGAAACACTTTGAAATGAGAAAAAGGAAAAGAGAAACTTTACTGAAAAGCTGCAGGCCCATTGCCTTAATTTTGAAGAACTTTCTTCGGCTAGAAGTCTGTCTTCTGCGTTGGTCCTTTTACACATGTGCACGGGTTTCAGAAGGATATGAATGAGTTTAGCAACGAATATTGGAGCTCCCACAGCCCCTTCTGCTCAGCAATGGGCTCTCAGCTCTGATGGAAAGAGCCAGTGGGATAGAGACGCAGCAAGAAGTTTGTTGGCAGAAGCAGAAGCCCAAAGAACTAAAACAAACTCACGCACCAGGATTATGTTGTTCCTGGACCTGGGAGAATCTGGCCGAGATGGAGCGGTCTGTGTTGTGCCACGGAGAGCCTCTGCCTGAGCGCTTCTTTCTGACTGTGACCTTTTCCTACAGTCTGCAACCTTTAGAGATAGTCCAACGTACTCTAGTTTTTCAAATGACAATTCCCCTTTCCTTTCTTTGTCATACATTTGTATAAGATGCAAGATCTGCAGATATATTATATACCCTCAACCTTTTCTGCAATCCAAGAGTTGGCACAGGGAAAATATAGTAACAGCTTCTGCGTACAGTCATTTATTCATACCTGGTAACCCTCTGTGCTTTGGAGACAGCTCAGTGGTGTGTCAGCCTCCCAGTGTCCTCCTGTTTCTTATCCAGCAGCAGGAGCTGAAATGCTCTCAGTCTTGGGAGTTCCGGCCTCTAGAAGAATCAGAAGTAGTTGGTAAGCCCATGTCAGCACCCTGCTACCGGGGAGGGCTGCTGGAGCCGCTGGAGGCCCATGTGAACAGGGGGATGCAGCCTCTTGGCCTGTAACAGTGCAGAGGAAATGAGTCTAAGGAAACCCCTTTGCACGCTCCTCTTCTCAGGGAAGAGGCAGGAGGCGCTTCCTGCCCCATGAGCAGCTTTGCTTTCTGTGGAGCCACAATAGGCTGAACAGGAAATTGGATGGACCGAGGACTAATCTGACAAGAGCAGTCATATACACACTGAGACTCCTTACTGAATAGCGATCGTGATCTTCTACGGAGGAGTTTTAACACAACGCACAAACACACAGAGGGGGTGGAACAGAGAGAACAGAAGAGGATTGAGTCCACATGGAAACCAACATGGCAGAGCTCCTGACACCGGGGAGAAAAGCAGCTCTGGCCAGGTAGCCCAGTGGTAAGGGCTGCCCCAGCTTTCTGAGCAGTGCTGGCCTGGAACTCTATTTATTTTTTATTTTTTCCTTAAGGGCTATATTGAAGTATAATTCGTATGCAATACTACACACATTTAATATGTAAAACATGATATGTTTGACATATGTAGACACCTCTAAAACCATTATCCCCATCAAGATAATGAACACGTCTATTACTTCTGTACATTTCTCCTGCCCCTTTGGGTTTCCCTATCCTATCTCCCACCCCTCGCTCCGTCCTCTCCCGCTTTCCCTCGGCAAATTGCTGATCTGATTTGTGTCACTAGTCAGTAATGCCCATTTTCCAGAATTTCATATTAGTGGAGCCATACATATGTGTATTCCTTTTTGTCTGTCTTCTTTGATGAAGAATGATTATGTTGAGATTCACTCATCTTGTTGTCTGCGTTAATATTAATTCCTTTTTCTTTTTGAGTATTATACGTTGTGTAGATACATCAGAGTTTAAAAAAAATCCATTCACGTGTTGATGTGCATTTGCGTTGCTCTGAATCTTTTGCTTTTATAAGTAAAACTGCTATGAACATTTATATACAAGTCTTTGCATGGATATACACAACCTTTCATATGCTTATTTGCATATGCCATCCAAGTATCTTAATATTCCATGGATAAAAGAAGAAATAAAAAGGAAAATTAACCAAATAAAAATGAAGGTGTAACATAATTTGTGGGTTGTTGCTATACATCATTACTTAGAGGGATAGCTATAAAAATACATGTATATAATAGAAAATAAGAAGATCTCAAGTTAATGACCTCAGCTTATACCTTCAGAAATGTCAAAGAAAAGAACAAACGGAATCCAAGATATGGAGAAGAAAAGAAATAATAAAGATCAGAGCAGAAATAAATAACATTGACACTAGAAAAACAATACAGAAAATTAGTGAAACTAAAAGCTAGTTCCTTGAAGGCATCAATATAACTGGGGAAGCTCAAATCAGACTGATCATGGAAGCCACAAATTAGCAACACCAGGAACAAGAGAGGTGACATCAGCAAAGATTCTGCAGTGGCTAAAAAATAGTGAAGAAATATTATAAACAACTTGATACCAATGGATTTGACAACTTAGATGAAAGAACAAATTTTAGGAAAGACACAAACCATCAAATTTCATTTAAGAGGAAATAGATAACCTAAATGGCATATGTCATTAAGGAAATGATATTGGTATGTAAAAACCTTCACATACACACACACACACACACACACACACACACACACACACACACACACACACTCCAGCTCCAGATGGCTTCGCTTGTGAATTATGCCAAACATTTAAGGAAGAAAGACTAGAAATTCTATGTAAAATCTTAAAGAAAATGGAAAAGAAGGGACTATTTCTCTATTCATTCCATGAGGCTAGCCTTACTGTGATGCTAAAACGAAATAAATATTATAATAAAAGAAAACAACATAGTTGAAAAATTTCCTAACAAACATTTATAAAATCTATATATGTGTATATATGTTATAGACTGTATATATGGATCACGACCAATGGAAGCGTATCACAGGAATGCAAGGTTAATGAAACCTTTGAAAGTTAATCAATGTAATTCAGTGTGACAGACTGAAAAAACAGAAACAGAACATATGAGCATCTCAGTAGATGCAGGAAAAGTGTCTGACAAAATCTAACACCAAGTTCTCATAAAAACTCTGAGCAAACAATGATTGCAGGACAACTTCTTAATTTGATCAAAGACATCTACAGCTAACATCAAACTCAAAGGCAAAATATTTAGCATGTTTCTTATAAAATCAGGAACAAGGCAAGGTGGTCTGCTTTCATTTAGACTCAATGTTGTGCTGGAGGTTACAAGCCACATAATACAGCAAAGAAATGGTACAAAAGATACAAAAGCCATCCAGATTAAAAAGGAAGAAATAAAACTGTCTTTATTCACAGATTGCATGAACATCAATGTGGAAAAATATGAATAATCTACAAAAAAGCTATTAGAACCAATATATTAAGTCCATGTAGGATGTAAGATTATTTACAAATATTAATTGCATTACTTTTTCTTTAAATCTCAGATTAACACAAGGGTATTTATGATTGTGTTACATTGTTTGCATTTGTTGGGTGGCACCCAGAGTTGGAGTTGAGTTCTTTACCCAGAAATTGTGCCACACTGTCTCCATTAGGGGGGAACTTACCAAGCTCCCCCTCACTTGAATGTAATTGTGTTTTTCTCTTGTGTATGGTCCTATAGTTATTCATCTACTAGTTTCAAATTAGTATTGAGTTCATAGGATGCTTGTTTTTCTGTTCTTGAGATACTTTACTAAGGAGAACATTGTTTAACTCCATTCAAGTGGATACAAAAGATACAAAATCTCAGCCCTTTTTATGGCTGAATAGTGTTCCATACTGTATGTGTGTGTGTGTGTGTGTGTGTATCACAGCTTTATCAATCCATCCATGGGTTGATTCAATTGCGTTTTTTTATACTAAAAATGAACAGCCAGAAATAGAAAAAGCCCTACTATTAATAATCACATCAAAAATAGGAAATATTTAGAGATAAATCTAATAGGCAATGTTAAGACCTATACATTGAAAACTACTCAACATTTTTGAGAGCAATTTAAAACCTACATAAATGGAGAGAGAAATATTTTCATGAGTTGGGAGACTCAGTGTTGTTATTAATTCTCCCCTAAATCACTTACAGATTTGAAGCTATTCTATTCAGAATCACAGCAGAAGTTTTGTAGAAATTAATTCTAAAATTCATTTGGAAAAGGCAAAGAATACAAAATAGCCAAATAATGTTGACAATAGTAAAGGAAAGTTGAAGGCCTTACAATGCCTAACTGTAAGATTTATTTTAAACCACAGTAATCAAGATGTTGTGGTAATAGTGTAAAGATAAAAAAGAAGTTTCATAAAACAGAAAAAAAAGTCTAGAAATGGACATACACATACGTGGTTATTTGATTTTGACAAAGACATAAAAGGAATTCAGTAGAAAAGTGGTAGTCTTTTCAACTGAAATGAAAATGGCCTTAGAACAATTGATAAAAATCCCAATCATGCTTCTTGGCATATATAAAAATTAGCTTAAGGGTGGCACCTGTGGCTCAAAGGAGTAGGGCGCCAGCCCCATATGCCGCAGGTAATGGTTTCAAACCAAGCCCCGGCCAAAAACTGCAAAAAAATAAAATAAAAAAAATAAAAAAATTAGCTTAAAATGGGTTGTGAACCTGAACCTCAAACCTAAACTATAAAACTTCTAGAAGAAAACAGAAAAAAAAATTACTGTAACTTTTGATTAGGCAAAGATTTCTTTAGAAATACTTGTATGTATGCCAATTACATCTCAATAAAGTTAAAAGTCATTGCTAACCATTAAAAAATAATTTACTATGTAGCTTATAATACATATATAGAAGTAAAATGTATGACAACAGCATAAATAAGGGAAGGGTAAAAGTAGAAATCTCTAAGGCCTCCTCTGGGAGTGCTGTGGCTTAAATTATCCCCCCAAAACGTCTTGAAGTCCTTACCCCCGCCATCTGTGAGTGTGAACTTGTTTAGAAATAGGATATTTGCAGATGTAGTTTAGATAAAGTTCAGAAGAGTAGTACTGGAGTAGGGTGGGCCCCCAATTCAATATGACTGATGTCCTTTTTTATTTTGGGGGCACAGAGTCTCACTATGTCACCCTTGGTAGAGTACCACAGTGTCACAGCCCACAGCAACCTCAAACTCTTAGGCTCAAGAGATTCTCTTGCCTCATTCTCCCAAGTAGCCAAGACTATAGGCGCCTACCACAGCTGCAGTTGTCATTGTTGTTTAGCAGGCGTGGGCTGGGTTTGAACCCCCCAGCCCTGGTGTGTGTGGCTGGCACCCTACTCACTGAGCTATGGGTGCTGAGCCTAGACTGATGACCTTAGAAGAAGAGGGATGACAGAGACACACAGGAAAAACGCCATGTGAACATGGAGGTGGACTGTGGCGCAGTGACTAGGAGTGAGGGGCTACTGAGGATTCCTGGCAAACCAACTGAAGCCAGGGAGAGGAAACTCGAATCTTTTTCTACACTCAACAGTTCTCAACCTGAGGGTTGCGACCCCTTTGTAACAGTGAAAATACATCCTGCATATCAGATATTTATATTACGATTCATAACAATAGCAAAATTACAGTTATTAAGTAGCAACAAAAATCATTTTATGGTTGGGGGGTCACCGCAACATGAGGAACTGAATTAGAGGGTCGTGGCATTAGGAGGCATTAGGAAGGTTGAGAACCACTGCAGAGAGAACATGGCTGTGGCTCTGTTGACAACTTGATTTTGGACTGCTACCCCTCAAAACTGTTGTTTTAAGCCACCTAGTTTGTAACTTTGTTACAGCAGCCATAGAAAACTAACACAGAGTTTTGTTTTGTTTGTTTGTTTTACACATGTTTTTAATCACTTACAGTCACCAAGATAGCCAAGGGAGTGCGAGGTCAAAGGGGAGCATGGTGATAGTCAGCAATATATACAGCCCTTTCTCTAGGATGAGTTGGAGAACAGAATTGCTCGAACTCATTACCCGTAGATAGCAGAGAGAAATAAAAAACAGATGTATATAGAAAGACCTGTTCATGAAAGTTGATAGCCCCAAACTGGAAACATCTCAGAGGTCCTCATCAAGAGAACAGAGGAGCTGTGGTGTATTTATTTATACAATAGCACATTGCTCGGCAGTAAAAAGGAAGAAGCCACACAAACAAATCCTGAAAACATCGTGCTGAGTGAAAGAAGCCATACACAAAATTGTACATATACCTTCCATTTATATAAAGCTCTGGAATGAAAACACACCTCATCTATGCTGCTAAAAATCAGATCAGGGATGCCCTGGGGTGAAAATTGAGGGGAATTTACTTCAAAGGGGCAAAAGGAAACTTTGTAAGGTGATAGAACTGTTCTGCATCTTGATAGGACCGTAGGTTACTTGTGTATACATTTGTTAGATTGCATCAAACTGGTAGAGCACTTAATATCGTGTGCATTTTCCGGCTGTAAATTCTCTTTCTCCCTCTGCCCACCCGCATGGCAGATTCTCCTTTTCTCTCGCTCTCCCTGTGTGTTATCCTGCACAGCCTCAGCCTAAGCACCACTTGTACTTTGCTCACAGAGTTGTTCTTCTGGACCACAGCTTGCTTAGGCAAAGTGGAGAAACTGGTCTTCTCTAAGCTTTCAAAACTATAGCGTATCTGGACACTGAGGTCTTTTCCAACTTACACTTTTATGTTGATTGCTGTTTGTATTACTGCAAGTCATTACATCATCTGCTTAAAATCTTTGGGTACCAACTGTGCCCTGAATGAATTAAAATAGAGCTACTGGGATAGAAGTATAGGTTAGTGCAAAAGTAATTGCTATTTTTGCATTGTTAAAATATGCGTTTGATACTGGACTATATTCGGAAATAAATGTGGTTCTGTTATATATCATTTTAATGTGCATTTCTCATTGCATATATATTTTTGATAGTGATTTATTACTCACTGTTTATATTTACTTTGGGCTATGAAACTTATCTTAGACAAAAGCAAACTTGAGCAAATTTCTTGTTTGAGTTTATAATGAGTTGTAAAGCAGCAGAGACAGCTTGCAACATCAACCCATTTGGCTCAAGAACTGCTAACGAATGAATGTACGGTGCGCTGGGGGTTCAAGAAGTTTTGCAAAGGAGACTAGAGCCTTGAAGATGAGGACCATAGAGGCCTGCCATCAGAAGTTGACAACGACCAGTTGAGAACAATCATTGAAACTGATCTTCTTACGACTACAAGAGCAGTTGCTGAAGAACTCAACATTGACCATTCTACCATTGTTTGGCATTTGAAGCAAATTGGAAAGGTGAAAAAGCTTGATAAGTGGGCACCTCATGAGCTCACTGAAAATCAGAGCAATCGTCATTTTCAAGTTTCACCTTCTCTTACATTACAACAATGTAGAAAGTGGATATGGAGGACCCAGTCAGGTGACATCTGTGCCAGTATGTGGGCAGCTGGCTGCCAAAATATATATGTAAAACATATATTTCTCTGTGTCCAGGACCATCTGTCATCCTAGAAGCCTAAACTCTTTTACACACTTGATTGAGTTGTAGGTAAATCAAAGAAAGCTCATTATGAGTTTGTGTATAGAGAGTGAATTCATACATTAGAAAGCTTTAGTAAAAGAAACTTCCATATCTTTATAAGAATGTCAACAGCCCTGAAACAAACTCTTCCGTGGTTCTCCCAACGCGTCTCTGAAGCAGCCTTGGTGTGGGCATGACATTTATTTTCTTCCCAGTTCTTGTTCAGGATGATTTTCCTAAGGGAAGTGGCAACCTACTTACTCCCTACTGCTCCTGTTTCCCCCTTATCTTTTGTGTAAAGGCTATTTCACGTTCTAATTCCTTTTACACAACTGATCTTAATTAATGGTGATAACTACAATCATCCATCTCTGTAGCACAAAGACCTGGTTGGGGTAAAGATCCCAGCCGGTAGTAACTGATGAGAACATATCATTATGGCTCCAAATTAGCATTCCTGGGAATAAGCTGAGTTGTGAGCTTATAAAAGGTTACCATTTATTCTTTTTATCCTCTTTCAGCAGCATTTCAAAAGCAATTTATTTCATAGGCAGGTGGTATGGTGATTTGTGGACATTTAACATTTATTTGTTACCTTTTAAGGACTTTAGGCAATTATTTTATTGTTGCTTGGTGGTTAGCAGTGCCTTACGTTCAGAACTCAGCACTTAGTATAATACTATCCTTTATTTGTTTTTTTTCACTTAAATTATATTCAAAACTGTTTTGTGCGATTAAGCCTGTGAAAACATATCCATTAAATTGTCCTTGCATTGAGGTAATGTACGTTCAGCTGAGAGCAAACTCTCCCTCCAGAGTCTCATAGCATATGGTGCCATTGATAGGGTGTAGAATTGGAAGCGGGTAAGCTTTCAGCCATGGAGTATTACATTACTGAAACCCATTTGTAGGTATGAAGTCATCTCTCCTCCCATCACTTGGGGTGGCTGTTTCCTAGCTCTCACTCTCTCAGTTCTTTCCCATGGAGTATTCCAGTCATTTTGGTGAGATCTCAGGAAGGAGAGAGATGGACCCCTGAGTCAGTGTGCCCTGTGTTACACCTGTGGTTTCAAGGCTAACTTTGGCCGAGTATTACTGTGGGGTCTTTTGCATCATCTGTGAACTATAGCCCTATGTCTGTTTCAATTTTTCTTTAGCAGAATTGCCACCAGTATGGACCTAATGTAGGCACTCAATATGTTTGAGGAATGAATAATAAATGTCTCCTTGTTTTATAGAGATTTTCTTCTTCCAAGGGAAGTAAACTGGTTTAGTGCTCTTTAACTCATCGTCCCTGAATACAGATTTAGTATACATGTTAGTGTACTATTTCTAAAAAGTGATATTTTATGTTTGGGTGGTTGACAGTAAAAATTCAAGGATGTGGCATTTGTCATGATATTAAATATGTGTTTGTATGAGTGAAATTTTTCTTTGTTTTATGTTCTTTTTACCTTCTGAACAGTATACATTGATAAAAATTCTATTTGCAATCCAAGAATCTCTGCCAAGTACCTTGGTTTGAGGTTGCATGTCTAGAGATGCTAGACTACCCACTCCCATGGCCAGATCCATTGGGCATTCTCCAGGTCACACATAGACAGTTTCCTCATGCGACCCTTGCTACTACACACAATTATAAAAGTAATATTTACTTACAATAAAAATATAGAGAAAGTTATGAAGGTGACACAATGTTTTCCACACTCTCATTTCCATCTTCTTGATTTAACTCCCCAGTGATAACCACGAGTAACATTTTCTTTATAATTAACTTCCAGATATTTTCTATTCACTGGTACAGAAATACAACACCCATCCATTTAAATTTCGTTAACACAAGAGGGATAAATTTATTCAAACTGCAACCGTTTATTACTTCTTAAAATTCCATTTTCTGCATTCTGTAACATTATGCTCATTTTTCTCCTCTTGGGATTACTCTGTCTCCTTTAATGGATTCTTTCTCTTGCATACACTCCTTAAATAGTGTTTGGCTTCTCCAGAATCTCATCCTTGGTGCCATCTGCTCTTCTCTCTACTTGGGTAATCTCACCAGCTCTTATTGTTTTAATTACCATCAGTATCCTGATCACACAAACAGGATTTTCTTTCTCAGTCTCTTCTTTATGTTTCAGAAGATTCATGCACATAACTCCCTGCTGGACAGACACGCTTTGACGACTCATTAGTACCTCAGCCTCAATTTGGCACCTTCAGACTTGAGCCTGCCAAGCTTGTATCTCTTTCTGAAACTTGCCCTTACTGATTCTTCTGTCTGGAAGAGTCTTTGTCTTCCCCAGATCTCCTCGTGGATGGTTGCCCATCACCACTAAGATCTCAGCTTTCACAGCTCTAAAGCAGATTTACTCACACTCCATAGTAGAGCTTCTGTTCCCTGCTCCTTTCCCCAGTAATTCTCAAGTGTATTATTGGTATTATTATTTCTAATAAAACTTTGATCTTCATGATATTATTCATTTGCTTATGTAATACAGGCATCATTAATCTGTACTATATTGCGTGATGAACAAGGGGCTGTGTTCATTGCTGTATTTCTAATGCTTATAACAGTGCCTGGCAATTATTAGATGCTTAATAAATATCTGCTACAGGAATGGTGGAAGGATCAGAACAAGGACATGGGACAAACCTAAGTAGTGTGGTCAGCGTCAGGAAGCTAAATGAAAACATCTGGTTTATGTGGGTAGCTCAAAGCTGCCTGGGACTTTGCTCAGAAGTCAGTGAAAGATTGAGTCAAGTCAATGGAGTCAACAGATGATTGACTGATGGATTCAGAGTTCAGAGGTCAGGACATTGAGATCATTGACAGACTATTTGAGAACCAGAGAGTCAGGCACCCCACCCAGATCACACCGTCTGCTGTTCCAGGGGGGATCTTACTGCTGTGATCACCTGGCACAGGAGCTTCTGATGGCCTTGTGAGCGCAGGACCAAGAAAGCATCCAGCAGGGTCTCTTCCCTGTTCGGAGGCTGCGTCTTCTAGAAGATGGATCTCTCACTCTTCACCAGGCCGGATTCTGCACGGCTACTTCTCCCTTCATGTTACTGTCTTCTGAGTTGGGGTCTTGCTCAAAAGCATCTTATCAGAGTTCAGATCAAGACCACATACTTGCTTTCTAGTGACAGGGGATGAAGGGCAAGTAAGTTCCTGGCTTCTCTCTTAGGAGGGGGAACCCACAGGAAGGGAGATTCCTCGGTCATAGGAAGGTTATTTGAAAGGTCCTGGGTGGCCACAGTGAATTAGAGATTCCATACAGAGCCCCTGTCCTAGGGGGCCTTGAGTTTAGTATAATACTTTGATTTATTTCTGGGAATTTTTCCCTATAATCTAAACTCTAAGCTTATGTTCCAGCATTCACTATTGATAAATCTGTTCTCTATTTGCCATTGGCCAGAATATCCTAGCTGCTGTAAGTACAACCATTATTTTCACAAATACAGCCTTAGGAAAATGCTATGGGAATCTTAAAGTATCTATTCCAGGAATCCAACTTTCGTTAATCCAGGCAATGTGCTCCACATACATACTTGATTCTCCATGTTCACCGTGTAATTCAATCTGAACATCTAAATCATCCACATTTGTTAGGAAATTGAGGACCAGAGAGGTTAAGTAACTGATCCAAGCTTCTGGTTTGACAGTCTGCTAAGGATGCTCTTTTCTGTTTGTCCTTATGCTGTAAGTTTCTCTGACAAGGGTTGTCTGAGGATAATAGAAAGCTTAGCACACAGTATGAACACGGTGCTGATGGAATTGAGTGATGCCACTTCTTTTTCTGAGCCTTTCAGGGGAGATGTGTTAGACTAGGATGTGGGTGTTCTGTTATTGCATCAGGACAGGGCGACCCAACACTCCCCAGGCCTTTTCACAACCTTCAAAGTCATATTTTCTTGATCATTCATCACTTTCCTTTATAACCTTCCAAAACTGCTTCTCCCTTTGAGTTAAGTGTTTGCAATCTGTCTTTGGCTTCCAAATTAAGAAGCAAGCTGTACATTTCCTGTGGTCTCAGTCAGAGCCTACCATGTGATACCTTTACCTGGCTGTTTATTATTTCTAGATTTCTGTGAGCTTCTGTTATTTTGGTCTTGGGCTTAAGGTAGAGATGCATTGCCATTCCAACATCCTAGTCTAGCAAGATACTTTTCAACACATTGTTGACTGGCACTTTTACCCAGAAGCCATCTAGTGTCACTGACTATTGTTCTGTAATTGAGAGTGTAACAAAGCTGTTACATCTTCTCTATGGGACCATTGCTTCATTTAGGGAACTCCTGCTTAGATATATACAAAGACTGAAATTTTGGAATAAAGTAATCCAAAAGGGGCCTAAATTTTATAAAGTCTGTCTTCACTAGATGTAGCTTGTGAATTATTCCTAATATGAAACAAATGTAAGGATTTTCTTGAACCTCATTCTGGTTATAGTTTTAGGAAATATTGGTGTTTCAAGCAAGGGGTTCATTGACCCATAATCTCTCCAATGTGATTTTTTTTCCCCATCCATATCAATAAACTGAGAAACTTCTTTAACTTCCATCTGTGGTGAAGTTTTAGTGAGTGTTTGTCCCATTTGTGATAAAAACCTGAATATCTAGGAAAATAATTATTTGTTATAAAGTGCACAAGACTGAGCATGATGAAGAAAGCTTTTACAATATCCTACCTTACCCTGTGTTTTAAAAATTTCCATAACTAATCCAAGTGTAAACACAAGTTAACTCGTGACTGGTCAACAATGCGGAAAATAGTCAGTATTAGGAAGTACCTTTGGAAGTCACCGTGACTGAAAGATTCACTTAGCGGTAGGTGATAAGCACATTCTTTATGTCACATCTGTGTGTCCCTAGTGGCTGCACAGTTCCTGTCACACAATTGTCAAGAAGTACTGGTTTTATTAAGAAACTGGACGCTGTTGCTGGGTACTTTAGAAAGTAGTTGTTAGATTCTAGTACTCAGATGACAGCAACATCTGTTTAAAAAGCCAAAGTCATTTCCTCCTTCTCACTTCCAGTCTTGAAGATACAGCCAAGATAATACAATTGGCAGTGACAAGCTCACTTTTCCCTACTGCTATTCCACTTTCTTACATTTTCCGAAGATATGAGTTATTGTTTTTTGGAGTATGTTTATGTTTTCATTTGAAATAAGGCAGTTACATTTGGGAAGTTATAGAAAATTAAAACTATGAAAATTTGTGTGAATTTTGAAGACTTAAGCATGGAATGAATTAGAGATCTAGAGTAAGCAACTATACAGGAAAGTTAAATAAACAAGTCTATTTAGACTGGTAGGACTCTTGCAAATTACTACAGTGAACAGAAGTGTCTTTCTGCCTGGGCTCACCCAGGAGTGTGTGAATGGAGGGAGTGTCTCCAGGATGGGGCCAAGGGCTCATGGGTTTTTGTTTCCCATGCTCTTTACTAGCAACTGGAACATAGTAGGTGCTTAATAAGTGTTGACTGAATGTATTTATGAAGGAATAAATGAAACAAATAAAAATTTTCTTTTCATTTAAAACATCAGGATCAAGAAGTCTGGGGATATAGAAGATCCATTTTTTGAATATGTTTTATCACTGAATCTAGTCTAAAAGATATACAGAATAGCTGGTGAATGTGAATTAAACTTTCTGCGCTGTGATGGCAAGGACAGAAATGCGCTTCAAAGAGTGACTGTTCTTACGAAAGCTATAAATTAGCTTCATAGTAGGGCTGAGTACATTGGATACTTTTTCTTCCATTCTTGAGATACTTTGCTAAGAAGAATATGTTCCAGTTCCATCCATGTAAACATAAAAGAGGTAAAGTCTCCATCTTTCTTTAAGGCTGTGTAATATTCCATGGTATACATGTACCACAATTTATTAATCCATTTGTGGATTGATGGGCACTTGGGTTTCTTTCATGACTTAGCAATTATGAATTGGGCTGCAATGAACATTCTGGTACAGATGTCTTTGTTATAATGTGATTTTTGGTCTTCTGGGGTGGAGGAAGGGTAATTGGTGGGGCCACACCTACGGTGCATCTTAGAAGGGTACAAGTGAACCTTACTAAATGCAGAATACAAATGTCTTCATATAATAACT
>CAUYRH010031646.1:0-10889 GCA_963574655.1 Perodicticus potto
GGTCTTTTGCGGGCAACATATTAAGCCTCGGTATCCAAAAAAAAAAAAAAAAAAGGATTTACTTTGATTTTTTTTTTTTTTTTTCTGGAATATATAGCTACACTGAAGAAAATACAGATAGTCAGACTGTTTTATTTGCCCAAAATGAGATAATGTGTGTTCTGGGTGTTTTTCTCTCATATGTTTTAATAAAGTAAGCAAATGTACATGTCATTTAGTAAGGTGTTTTTAATCTTGATGAAATCCAATTTATCAATTCTTTTCTTAATGATTATTGCTTTTTGTGTTCTAAGATATATTTGCCTATTTCAATGTTTTGAAGATATCGTCCCATGTTTACTTTTAGAAATTTTATAGTTTCAGTGTTTATATTTAGGCTATGATCTATCTCTAGTTAATTTTTAAAAATGGTATGAGGTGAAGGTTAAATTTCATTCTTTTTCCATATGGATATGCAGCTGGTGGAAAAGAACAATTTGGTAAAAAAGACTTTGCATTCCCAAGTTAGTTACATTAATGTCTTTATTAAAAAAAAAAAAAATTGACCAATGGCCTAATGGATGAAGAAAATGCAATATATATGAGATTTGACGATTAAGTTCTCTTACCTTTGTAATCATGCTTGATAAAATGTCCAAAAGTATTTTATTCACAGTTTCAAATTTTTATATTCTAATCATTATGAAAATTTAGTATATAAGATCCATAGGGTCACTCACCGGACATTTTCTGGTCTGAGTTTATCAAGAACCATCTCTATTAAGTCAGGTCTAAATTCTTCCAGCAAATATTCAGCTGCAAGTACTTCTTCCAGGGGATAATACTTTTAAAAAGAAAAATATACAAAATTAAATTTATAAGGCTCCTCCAGAGTCTAATTTATTAAAGCAAATATATTTCTAGCACATTATATCCATTATTTTACACTCTTTCTTCCTTTCAATTACATTTTACTTTACTGGAAAAATTTCTGCAGCCCTGAATCTTTTTCTCTTTCCTCCCACACCTTTAAGTAGTTTCATATTGTATGTTTATTTTGCCAATATACTGTTAGTCCCCAAACATAATCACATTACAGAGAGCAAAATCACATTTCTTTTGAGTAATATTTCTAGTTAATAACTGAGTACTTTTTAGTGAAGAAAATTCAGTAGCAAAATGCTGACACCTATAGGATTTTTTTTCAAGTACACACATTTTTATGAACAGTTTCCTCTCAAAGTTTTATAAAAGGAATCAGACAGGATTTAGAAAGTTGTTGTGGGGAAAAACAAAAGTCTTGGTATAGAAAGATAAAGTCAAAGATGACTTTTAGTAAGAACAACTTCCAATATTCTGACACAGACTGAATGCATTCAGTCAACAAATACTTAATGAACACTATTCTGTGTCAGCCACTGTTCTAGGTACTATGGATACAACATTAGGTAGGTAAGCCACATGAAGTCACTGTCCTCCAAATAGCATACACACATTCTAGTTGGGAGGAAGGCAGAGAACAAACAAAATGTCATTTTAGTGACAGGCACTATGAAGAAAATAAAAAAAGGAACAGGGGCAGGGACATTATTGTAGATTGGGAGGTAAAGGAAGGTCTTGCTCAGGAGTAGACATCTGAGATTTAAGAAGAACCCAGCCATTCAAAGATCAGGTGGAAGAGTATTCCACACAAAGAAAACAAAAATGTAAGGCTCTAAGGAGGAGGAATAAACATAATGCTTTAAAATTACACAAAGCCGGTATTCCTAGATTGGAATATGAATGGGAGAGGTGGGCTGGAGAGTAGTATGGATTGCAGCCAGAGAGAAAGGCTGGGACCGGATCACCCTGCAAGCCAAGGAAAATGTTGGCTTTTATGTCAACTGTAATGGGAAACCATTGAAGGACATTAAACAAAGAAGTGAAACAAATAGATTTTAGTTTTCAAAAGATCACTGAGGCAGGGAAAATTTACTAGTAGGGTGATAAGAAGGAAAACAAAGATCCAGATAAAAGACTATCATGGTGATCCAAACAAGAAATGATGGTAGTAGCTCAGACTAGGCTGGTAGCAAAGAAAACAAAAAAAGTAGATGATCGGCTTGGTGCCTGTAGCTCAGTGAGTAGGGCGCCGACCACAGAACCTGCCCGGGCCAGCTAACCAACAACGATAACTACAACCAAAAAAGAGCCAGGTATTGTGGCGGGCACTGTTAGTCCCCAGTTACTCGGAAGACGGAGGCAAGAGAATTGCTTAAGCCCAGAAATTTGAGGTTGCTGTGAGCTGTGACGCCATGGCACTCTACCAAGGGTGACATAGTGAGACCCTGTCTCAAAAAAAAAAAAAAAAAGTAGATGATCTATAGCTTTCATATAGGTAACACTTGACACACTATATATTTATTTATTTATTATTTTTTTTTTTTGAGACAGAGCCTCAAGCTGTCACCCTGGATAGAGTGCTATGGCATCACAGCTCACAGCAACCTCCAATTCCTGGGCTCAAGCGAGTCTCTTGCCTCCGCCTCCCAAGTAGCTGGGACTATAGGCGCCTGCCACAACGCCAGGCCATTTTTTGGTTGCAGCCGTCATTGTTGTTTGGCGGGCCCGGGCTGGATTCAAACCTGCCAGCTCAGGTGTACGTGGCTGGCGCCTTAGCCTGTTGAGCCAAAGGCGCCGAGCCTTGATACACTATATAAATGAATTTTTTTTTTTTGAGACAGATTTTCACTTGGTAGAGTGCCATGGGTCATAGCTCACAGCAACTTTAAATTCTTGGGCTTAAGCAATCCTCTTGCCTCAGCCTCCCAAGTAACTGGGACTATAGGTGCCCACCACAGTAAGTACCTGGCTATTTTTACTTATGTGGTCTCACTCTTGCTCAGGCTGGTCTAGAATTCCTGAGCTCAGGCAATCCACCCACCTCGGCCTCTCCAGAGTGCTAAAATTATAAGCTTGAACCACTTTGCCAGGAAGAAATGAGAAATATTGGCATTTCGTTTGCCAATAAACAAATGCCTATGTAATGAAAATATGATACATTTTTTTTTTAAATGTTTTGAGACAGCTCTACTAGGTAGAATGCCAAGAGCTCATAGCTCACAGCAACCTCAAACTCTAAGCCTCAAGCAATCCTCTTGTCTTAGTCTCCTGAGTAGCTGAGACTCAGGTGACTGCCAGAATGCCCAGCTAGTTTTTTTTGTTTTTTATCTATTTTTAGTAGTGACTGGGTCTCGATTTGCTCAGGTTGGTCTCCCAACTACTGAGCCCAAGCAATCTACCTGCCTTGGCCTCCCAGAGTGCTAGGATTACAGGCATCAGCCATTGTGCCCTGCCAGATGATCATTTTTAATAAAACTGATATTTTATTTTATTTTATTTTTATTTTTATTTTTGAGATAGAGCCTCAAGCTGTCACCCTGGATAGAGTGCTGTGGTATCACAGCTCACAGCAACCTCTGACTCCTAGGCTCAAGCGAGTCTCTTGCCTCCGCCTCCCAAGTAGCTGGGACTACAGGCGCCGGCCACAACACCCGGCCATTTTTTGGTTGCAGCCGTCATCGTTGTTTGGCGGGCCAGGGCTAGATTCGAACCCACCAGCTCAGGTGTACGTGGCTGGTGCCTTAGCCTGTTGAGCCACAGGCGCCGAGCCATAAAATTGATATTTTAAACATAATCTTGACATTGAGATTTGCTCTACTGCTATAAAGTCTGAACTTTTATACTTCAGCTTCAATTTTCAGCATTCATTTAGTAGAGAAATACATGAAAGATGACTGTATACAGCAAAATGACAACAAACTTACGTGCAATATTCCTGCAATCTTAGATGTATAGCCCCGTGGCCTCTCTTTATCTTTAAACCTAAAAGCAACAGCATTCAAGTCCTAAAATGGAAAGTTAACTCAATTAGATGTGTCAACTATTATTTAGGAATACTTTTTTTTTAATGTTTGGGTTGCACTATAAACTTTCTATTCCATATTTATCCTTACCATACTTTCTTAAAAAATGTCTACACCTGATTTAGCAATGTATAAAATATAAAAAATAACCTTCTTAATTTGTATAAAATTTAGCACATCAACCTAGGCTTAAGACCAAAAGAAAAATAGGTAAATAATTTTGAAGGAAAATAACAAACACAGAATATGATTCTGTAGCCTAAATTGGTGAAATTATTAATGAAGGAATTAGAAAAACTGTGTGGAAGAACCTTGTGAGTGCCAACAATTCCACAGAGGATGATTTTGGTGACCCATTCAGAACTGGATTATCAATTATTGTCCCATAATTTTCACAAGTAGAGCGTAAACTCTTAAACTTCTACCTAGTCCGTTAAAGTGGGTGTTTCTCATTCTAAGTACATTTTAGAATCTTGAGAGGTCTTAAATATATTTTTATAACCCTATTAGAAGAAGCCTTTAAAAATCTGGAAGACAAATACCTTTAGTTTGCCAAAAAAAAAAAAGCCAGGCTTTTTTATACATACAATAATAAAATCACTTTTAAAAACACAATCATACATAAAGCAATTCACTATTTCTTTAAGAGTCTGATAGAGATTTACAGATTTGAAAATGACATAGTTCGTGCAGCTTCAGCCAGGGAGTAACATAAGCCCTGATAGATACTAGCTTAAGAAACTGCTGATTTTCTTCTGAGGGATGGAAAAGCAATTTGATTTCTTCCCTTTTCCCTCCTAAAAAAGGCTACATGATGCCTTAACCCTTAATTGTGCCCCCAAGCACCAAATCAGACTAGTACAACTAAACTTTAACTAATACTACTATGCATTATAAAATTTTAGAGTTTATTTAGGAAAAAAGAACTTTAAAAGTTTAACTGGGCCTTAAATTCAAATTAATTCACATGTATTTATTTTTGAAAAATAGATTCCTTAAGAAAAACTTTGGTGAAACAAAAGTACCTTGCACTCTTGGAAAACCCATTCTTGAGGTCCTTCTGCACGTAACTTCTGAATGTATTGAAACATGTGCAAAATTATATCTTCAACATGTACTGGAAAAAAGGGGCACACTTAAAAACCATTCAGTCCTTAAATCCTTCAAAGCAGTGAGATCACTCCTAAGGTAAAGTCAGGTAGGCGGAAGATGGTCCCTCTTAGAAACAGAGTCCTCTCCCTGAGACTGGTTTTATCCCAGACAAGGCCCTCTGGGATCAGGGATATGTGACAGAGGGGTGTTGGGGTAGTAAATGAGCAAATAAAAAGCCAAATGCACATTTAACAAGTGCAACATAATGATCAGTTGTTAAGGGGAGGGGAAATCATCCATAAAATGAAGGCTAAGTTACACATGAAAAAGACAATAAATAAATTATATGAATTAAAGTGTTCATAGCTTTTCAACATACAACAGATCCACAGCATAAAAAAGTTAAAAAAAATAAACCATACAAAGTCAATTTCATTCAAAAGCAAAAAGGTCAATCAATACTTACATAATCCTTCCTCAGTCAAGTCCACATTAATGATAAAAAACATAAAACCTCGGGCTCCTTCCTTCTGCCCACCAACAAGAGTATTTACCCAGCCTGCAACATTTAAAAGAAATCAACATGATTTCATGTATGGATTCTTTCATGACAAGAAATTTTTTAAAAATTCCTACGGTAGGGGTGGTGCTTGTGGCTCAAAGGAGTAGGGCACCGGCCCCATATGCCAGAGGTGGCAGGTTCAAACCCAGTCCCGGCCAAAAGCCGCAAAAAAAAAAAAAAAAAATTCCTACTGTATATTCCCAAACGATCAGAACGGGCCTTTTGCACAAAAGACAAAAACAAACAAACAAACAAAAAAAAAACTCACTTCAGAAAAGCAGTTTCAAATGTGGCGGAAAACTAAGAGAATTTTGGGGTTGGAGTCTTTCCTGAAGACTCCTCAAATCAATTCCCGATCAGGAATAGAGTGCTGTGTTTAAATGTTATGTAAAAACAAAGAGCATGAGTTGGGAGGAGCCTTGGAAAGCATCTATTGACTATATTGTATCACATCCTTCTTATGTGATGAATAAGGGCAAGCAAATAAACAGTGTACTAACATCTCACAGAGATAGTAAAGAACATGTTATATGGGCTTTTACTTTTTAACCTCTTTCTCCTTTAAAACATGCACTATGGGCTGGGTGGCTCACGCCTGGAACCCCAGCACTCTGGGAGGCGGAGGCGGGCGGATTGCCCTGAGCTCACAGGTTCAAGACCAGCCTAAGCCAGAGCGAGAGCCCATCCCCCCCACCTCTAAATATAGCCAGGGTGTTGTGGCAGGTGCCTGTAGTCCTAGTGACTCAGGAGGCTGAGGCAAGAGAATTACTCGAGCCCAAGAGTTTGAGGTTGCTGTGAGCTATGACACCAAGGCACGCTACCAAGAGGGATAAAGCAAGACTCTGTCTTCAAAAAACAAAAACAAAAACATGCATTATGACTATCTTTTGAAGTATCTAATATCTAATCTTCACTGTTCTATACTGACGGGTAAAACAAATTATGGAAAAAAAACCAAAAACAAAAGCACACTAAAAATCAGCACCTTACTCACTAACACAAAACACTTTCTTTTTCTTTTTTTTTTTTTTTTTGAGACAGAGCCTCAAGCTGTCACCCTGGATAGAGTTCCGTGGCATCACAGCTCACAGCAACCTCCACCTCCTGGGCTCAAGCGAGTCTCCTGCCTCCACTTCCCAAGTAGCTGGGACTATAGGCACTCGCCACAACACCCTATTTTTTTTTTTGGTTGCAGCCGTCATTGTTGTTTGGTGACCTGGGCTGGATTTGAACCTGCCAGCTCAGGTGTATGTGGCTGGCGTCTTAGCAGCTTGAGCCACAGGCGCCGAACCATAAAACACTTTCATTTAAAAATATTCACAGGTAGGCAGCACCTGTGGCTCATCAAGTAGGGCGCCGGCCCCATATACTGAAGGTGGTGGGTTCAAACCCGGCCGCGGCTGAACTGCAAAACAGAAAAATAGCCGGGTGTTGTGGCCGGCGCCTGTAGTCCCAGCTACTCAGGAGGCTGAGGCAAGAGAATTGCCTAAGCCCAGGAGTTGGAGGTTGCTGTGAGCTGTGTGATACCACGGCACTCTACCAAGGGCGATGAAGTGAGACTCTGTCTCTACAAAAAAATATATATATATATATATATATTCACAGGAAAATACTTAGAAAAAAAAAAAGAGAACTATAAAAAGATGCAGAGAGGTACTACATGCAGAAGCTGCTGCCCAGGAAACTTACCTTTTGATTTAAGTTCTGACAAGAGACTTCCAGGACCTTCATGACCAATGAGATGACCAAGATAATGACCAGGATTTGATTTGTAGTATTTTTGAAGGTCAGGTATGGGAAATGTCACATAAAGATTCCTAATGTCCTTAATGGGTACTATTTTGTAAAGTTGCTGGAGATAAAAAAAACAAACAAATCATAAAAGATTAGTTGTATACAACTCCTACTGAATAAAACATTTACAAACTAAGAAGAATACTGATTTTCATGAAAGAATCCCAAGTTTAGGAGCAAAACATTTGCCAGAGAAAATCATATCAACCACAAGGAAATAAATGACCAGGCTCTCTTACTGGAATTTCATTACCATTGGCATGAAGTCCGTGTTTGGTCCCCTGGACTGTGCAGCTAAATAGTTTTGGATGCTTGCCTTCTGGCACTGGACAATGTTGGCTTCAACCATCTGCCAAGGCTACAACTACTAAAATCACTTTTAGCATGCAAAGAGCAGAACATAATAATACTGTTTTGATGATTCATTCTCCTTATAAATGTAAAACTGATTTAATTATTAAAAACCTCATAATGAAACTTCCAAAATATTTCACCTACTCTGTATACATTATGCCCATAATTTTAAAATAATAAATTTTAAAAGACAAAATACCTAAAATACATGCACTTACTCTAAGATGTTCTTCTTGGAAGGGATGTTCAGGAAATTCTGGCAATGGGACATTTTTGTTCTCTACTTCAGAAAACAACTTTACCACCAGATTAGTCAAGTCATCTAAAGATTCTACAAGAAAACAGACAAATCAGAACTTAAACTGATCATAATAGACAACAGGCAGCATTGAAGACTCTAGGATCTCCTGGAAAATGGCTGGACTACTAAAAGGAAAACCTGAAATTCTTTTTACACATTGCACCTGATAAAGATAAATCAAAGTTAAATCCTACCAGGGCCTATATAACTTCCTACCAGTGCCTAAAGCTGCTAGGCAATGCTGATAATTTCTATGCCTCTTACCTATCTACCTTTTCATAGCTTTAAAATTAAATATTCATAACACAATATTATTTCGCAAATATTATCTTGTAATACACTTAAGGCCAGGCATGCTAGCTGATGCCTGTAATCCTGCTAAGGCTGAGGTGAGAGGATTGCTTGAGGCCAGGAGTTCAAGACCACTTTGCACAGGAGTAAGACCCTGTCTCTATAAGAAATAGAAATTTTTTTTTTTAGAGACAGAGTCTTACTTTGTCATCCTCAATAGAGAGCTGTAGCGTCACAGCTCACAGCAACCTCCAGCTCTTGGGCTTAGGTGATTCTTTTTCCTCGGCCTCCTGAGCAGCTGGGATTACAGGTGCCTGCCACAACGCCTATTTTTTTGTTGCAGTTTGGCCAGGGCCGGTTTTGAACCCTCCACCCTCAGTACATGGGGCCGGCACCCTAGTCACTGAGCCTTAGGTGCCGCCTGAAATAGAAAAAATTTAACTGAGTGTAGGGCAGGTGCTCGTAGCTACTTAGGAGGCTAAGGCAGAAAAATCACTTGAAACCAGGAGTTTGAGGTTATAGGGAGCTATGATGAGGCCATTGCACTATAGCCCAGGTGATACAGTAAGACTCTGCCACAAAAAAATAAATAAATAACAAACATTAGAAATAACAGAATTACATTTGGAAAAATGACTGTATGTGATTCCCAAAAGGCATCTTCTGAAATATTAGTAGAGATTATAACATTCACCTCATAAATAGACACAATCTAAGCCCACTGATAAAAGTAAAATGTTTTTTGTTATTTTTTTTTGAGACAGAGCCTCAAGCTGTCACCCTGGATAGAGTGCTGTGGCATCACAGCTCACAGCAACCTCCAATTCCTGAGCTCAAGCTAGTCTCCTGCCTCCGCCTCCCAAGTAGCTGGGACTACAGGCGTCCACCACAACACCCAGCCATTTTTTGATTGCAGCCGTCATTGTTGTTTGGCGGGCCGGGGCTGGATTCGAACCCGCCAGCTCAGGTGTACGTGGCTGGCGCCTTATCCCGTTGAGCCACAGGCGCCGAGCCAAAAGTAAAATGTTATCTGGGCTCAGTGGCTCATGCCTCCAATTCTAGCATTCTGGGAGGCCAAGGTGAGAGGATCACTTGAGCTCAAGAGTTCAAGACCAGCCTGAGCAAGAGCTAGACCCTGTCTCTACTATAAAAAAATAGAAAAAATTAGCTAGGCCTTGTGGCAGGTACTTGTAGTCCCAAATACTCAGGAGGCTGAGGCAGGAGGATTGCTTGAATCCAGTTTGAGGTTGCTGCAAGCTAGGCTGATGCCACAGCACTCTTGCCTGTAGAACAGGGCGAGACTGTCTCCTCCCGACCCCCTACCAAAAAGTCAAATGTTATAAAGTGATTGATTTTGTGGGAGAAGTAGTATAAAATGATGAAAAGAATACTGGGAGGGGGAATCCCAGGGAAATGGGATTCTAACCACAGCTTCGCTACCAACTGTGTCAAGTGACTATTTAGACAAACTGGTTAACTCCTCCAAGCTCTGTAAAATAAGGAAATTGGGTAAGATGATCACAAGTCTCTTCTAAGGTCTAACATTACATAATTTTATATCATAATGTGCCAAAGACACTCAAAGACGTTCAATTACTGATAAAACTATGTGGCCATATAGTGGTGTTCTTTTATGTTTTATACTTTTATAAAGGATTTTACTTGCAAAGTTTGCAAAGCTATATATGTGTTTTATATATATGTGTATATATATACATATAAATAAATGTAGTTTATAATAAAAACAAAAATGGAAATAACTTAAGCCACTGCACTCTACCGAAGGTGACAAAGTGAGACTCTGTCTCAAAAAAAAAAAAAAAAAAAAGAAAAACAACTTTAGGAACTATAACAAGAAATAACTTGGGGTCTTTAAGGAGAGGACTTAGAAATCGTAAGACAGAATAAGAAGAACTTGCTTTTTATTTTTTACCTGTATGGGATAATTTTTTTCTTTGTGCATATATTACTATCATTCTAAAAAGAGTACAAAAAAACTTATCTTTTTATAAACACAATAATCACTCACCTTGATTCTGTCTTCTCAAAAATAGGTTATTTTTAAATGTATAAACATCTATCACTTATTACTGTCACTAAGCATTTGAATCAAATAAGAAATTTCCCTTGATATTCTATGACCCATTTTGAATTTTTCCATGAACTCGCTAAAGAACATTTAATCACTATTTGAGAATTGCCTTAACATGGTACGAAATCTTTTATACCAAGAGTTAGGAACCTGTGGCCTTCTAGGTCCTTAAGTATGGACTTTTGATTGAATCCAAATTTTACAGAACAGATCCTTTTATTTTTTTATTTTATTTATTTATTTTTTTTGAGACAGAGCCTCAAGCTGCCACCCTGGATAGAGAGCCGTGGCATCGCAGCTCACAGCAACCTCCAATTCCTGGGCTCAAGGGAGTCTCTTGCCTCCACCTCCCAAGTAGCTGGGACTAAAGGTGCCCGCCACAACGCCCGGCCATTTTTTGGTTGCAGCCGTCATTGTTGTTTGGTGGGCCCGGGCTGGATTCGAACCCGCCAGCTCAGGTGTACGTGGCTGGCGCCTTAGCCCGTTGAGCCACAGGCACTGAGCCAGTATACACATTTT